>JAQIFY010001364.1:0-14239 GCA_028533085.1 Varecia variegata | reverse complement strand
CCATTAGGTGTGACTATCCCCATCTCCTCCTCCCCAACCCCCTGCCCGACACCCAGTGAATGTTACTACTATACGTGCACATAAGTGTTGATCAGTTAATACCAATTTGATGGTGAGTACATGTGGTGCTCAGTCTTACATGTCCAAAAGAGATCTTCCCACTCCTACCCAAAAGCTGCTTCTTTGGAGGTCTTCCCCATAGCAATAATAGCAGCTCCAGCCTTATCATTGCTTAGACCATAACCCTTGGAGCTATCCTCCACTCCTATCTTTCTCTCATATCACATCCACATATCCCTACATCCAATATTTCAGGAAATCCTCTTGTATCTACCTTCAAAACACATCAAGAATTTGACTACATCTCAGCACCTCCAACACTGTGACCCTAATTTAATACATCATCATCTCTTGCCTAGATTGTTTTAGTCTCAAAACTTCTGTCCCTCTTCCTGCCCTTGCTCCCTTTAGTTTGTTCTCAACACAGAAAAATGTTTCTTCAAAAATTAAAACAGATCATGAAACTCCTATGCTCAAAACCCTTTAATAGTTTTTCAGCACAGCCAGCACACAAGCCGGATCTGGGCCCCCATTACACACCCAACCTTATCTATTTCCATTTTTCTCCTTGCCAGGCTTCTTGAATAAAACCATGAATGACTGAATCATGGGCTCTATCTTTGAGTCTCAAAATCAGCCCACTCTGTCCTGGTTTAAAGTCCAGCTCAGCCACTTAATAGTTTATTTAACCAAAATACTTAATCTCTTGACCTGCTACTTTGTACAATGAAAATAAAGCTTACAGTGGTTAGGAAGTAAAATAAACTTTATAGACTTCCTGTCATATCTTTTGTGATCAATCCACGGGAGCTGCTTTCATTGTTACTTCTTTGTCTTCAATGGAGATTTTCATTATAGCACAATTCTGAGGCATATGTAGAGCAAAAACTAGTTGAAAATCTTTAAATAGCAGCAGTGAACCTGTGGAACATTTCACTCCTCCGAAAGCCTCTTGGCATCTGTGATCCAGTACACTTTGCTAGTTCACTGATTCATTTATTTGGCAAACATTTATTGAACACTTACTGTGTGCCAGGCACTGGAGATATGGTGGTGAACAAAACAGACAAAAATTCCTCCTCTTGCAAAGCTTAAGTGTTAGTGCAGAGCAAGAGAAAATAAATAAGATAAATGAGAAAAATATATAGCATTTAGAGATAAGTGCCAAGTGGAAAATATAAAGCAGTCAAGAGAGATATAAAGAGTTAGGGCAAAATCCAGGCCAGGACAGTTAGGAATGACCACATCTTTGACCTCTCAGACTATTTCTGGGTCCCTTGGGTGGCTGCTCTCCTTCTTTCAGAATCTTAAACATCAGCATCCCTCTTCTCCAGTTCTCTGAAAACTCTGTGGGTGATTTCAGGCCATGCTTTGACAGCTTGAATTATTTCCCCCTAGTGATATGCTTCCAAATCTTCACCTGGCCAGGGCAGGCTCTGACTCCCTTTACTCCTAAACATCTCTTTACGGACATCAAAAGTCCGTGTGTCTGGAAGGAACTCTCTTCAATTCCCTTTGGCCAAGTCTCCTCCTAACACTGCCCAGTTAGCAGGGACACCATAATCTACTGGCTTGACACCTCGGTGGACTCCTCCCTCTGCTTCACCAGTCATGGAGAATCAGACATACAGCCTGTCAGACCCACTTCCATAAAAATCCCTCAAATATTTTCCCTCCTTTTCATCATCCTCATGTCCACTAACTCAACATTACCTCTCACATGACCTTGTCCTCTAAAAGCCTTTCTCTGCCTTCACCCCTCCCCAGCCCTCTTCCACTCTGCTGCCAGATGAATTTCTTTAAAGTGTAGTTTTGACTGTATCCCTCATCTACCCCCAGAGAATCTCCTTTAGTCTTTTTTTTTCCTTTGGTTTTCCATTTCAATTCTTTTATTTGACCTTTACATCCCACTAGCCAGTGTCTTTCCAACTTTTTGATCAGGAATCATAGTAAGAAAACATTTGACATTTGCTACCTAGTAGTACTCTCATGCACATGTGAAACAAAATTTTGTGAAACAGTATTTGTAATTTATATCTATCATATAGTCTTTAACATAATCCCTAGTACTGGCAATAAGCGTCCTCCACATTCTGACACTAATCTTCCTTTCCATCTTTATCTCACTCCTCCACACTCCTCCCACAGATTCCTCTTTTTCTTGTCTCTCCTGTGTGCACCTCTCATTCCAGCCTGAACTTCTGCTCACCACTGCCACCACCAGAAAAGTCCTCACGCTTGCCTTCAGTCTGTTCAAATCCCCCTCATCATTTTAGCCACCGATCCCCAAAGTTAGGTATATGCACTGCAAGAACTGCACAAGATAATCCATTTGGTGGCAGAAGTAGAATAGAAAATTCCATTTCTGTTTATTTTTTATACTTAGCTTCACTGCTATGTAACATGCAAACTGCTGCTCACAGCCTCACTCAGGTGGCATATCAGACAGGAGGTATTCTGAAGGCAAGAAAACATTTCCCAAAACAATGACTGTTGGGTTACTCTCACTCCTTTTTGGTTCCAGCATATTGTGGCAAATTTTACTCTTAAGATCTGGTTAAGCGATTTTATGGATGATAGCATCAGAAAAAAGGAGATTTTTATTATACTTATACTGAGATAAGCAATGATCACAAAGTCTTTTTATCATAAAATGTTTGGTAGAAAGAGTTGGCAAATTTAAAGCTGAGTTGGCATTTTTTTTCCTTCAAAAAAGATAAGTGTTCTAAAATCTCTGGACTTTTCTGTGAGAAAATATGTCTATCGGGCCCCTGCTACCTGGAATATTTTTTAAAATACAAAGATAAGTACTTGCCTTCAAAATAAAGTGATATTTGGATCATGGATGAAAAATTAACTATGTCCAAATAAATTTTGCTATGGAGAGAGCATTTTAAGAATATAACTGTAGAAATGCTTTCATTGTTACAAGACATTATTACTGAAATGAAGTGTCACCTATTAAAATGCCCAATCTGTATGCTTTAAAATTTTGAAATTAAATTTTCTAACTTGCTTAAAAATTTTCAAAAAAAAAGATTCAATGGTTTTTTTAGAAATTCATTTGTATAAATGTGTGTGCATATATATAAATATTATATGTAGATATCTATGTATTTCTTCATATATTTATAGTACACTCCTAAACCTTCTTAATGGTTTCCAAATCCAACTGATTGACATTCAATGAAGCTACATATTCAGGAAAGATAGTCAATATTTTTTAAAAGCAAAACAAACTAGCAAGTGAAGCTATCAATGTATTTTTTCCATTTGCAACACATCTTTGAGCAAATATTCCATGGGGTGTTACTGATAATAACAAAAAAGAATTAACCTAAATGTCCATTGCTATGAAAATGTATAAATAAATTATGGTCTATTTATACAATGCAATTCCATATAACTACAAAAATGAGGAACTACAGCTACATGCAATAATATGAATAATTTTCAAAAACATTTTTTGAACAAAAAAGGGAAGTAAGTTGCAGATGCATATATAAAGGTTGAAACTATTTATGTGTCATTTAAGAACATGTAAAACAATGCCAAATCTTGGGTTTATTGTTTTAGATACAACCGTATGTAATGAAAGTAAAAACACACGCGTGGAAGTGAAACACACTGAATTCAGACAATGGTTGCTTCTAGAAAAGAAGAGGAAGAACAGGATCTGGGGAGGGCATTAAAAAGACTTAAATGGTTATTTTCATGTTTGATTACTCACACTGGCTAGTGGACGCATAGGTTTTCCTTTTATTATTCTCTGTGCTTTTATATGCACCTGAAATATTTCATAATAAAAAATATTTTCCACCATTGAGGATGGTTTTCTTTTAAAATCCCTTTGAGGAAATTACAACAGTGATAAATCTGTAGACTTATATCCATGACAAAAACATTCTGAGATGCTCTATTAATTTTAGAAAGCCAGGATGGAACAGCTATGGATTTCTGAAATTGTGTATCATGTTTTTCTACCCATTGAGGAGACTCCTTCAGGGTGTTAAATATAAAATACTGAATAGATGAACAACCTAGAAAGATATATCCTCTAGGCAGGTAGAAATGTGAGGGGACAAGGGTGGGAGTATTCTCATCTTTGGACTTTAAGAATATTTCTATATTCCTCCAACAATTTCTAGTACCACAATATCTTCCATATGCATAAGAAAATCAAACAAGAATGCATTAGCAAAGATAAAACAATCCATTCTCATAAAATTGTGTCAAGGTTGATTTTGGATAAGATTTTTCCTGGAGATCCAAACAAAAATTGAGTAAAAAAAATCTACATATCTAAGCCAAGATAATAAAGTATGTCTATATGTTTAACTTGGGAAAACATTTCCTTTTAATTTATTTAATAGATGACTTCCATTTAAGAACCCAAACTCTATGATACTAATAATGTGTGTCTTAGAACTCAAAAAAGCAATATTTAATAAGACAAAACATTACCAACTTAATAGAAATAGTCCAAGTTTAGAGGCTTATAATTGAATTTCCAACCTAATGATGAGGTAAAAAAATAAAGAAAATGTGAATCTAAAGTTAATTGAAGGGCCCAAGTTAGCCCCTTTTAAATAAAAGAGGAGAAACAGCTAAAGAAAGCTCTCGCTTATGCTATAGAGGAGAGAATTTGTGGTCACAAGTATGCAACTATATGCTTGATTTGGGCAAGTCATTATAACTTTGCATAGCTTCACTTTCTTCACTTGTAAAATGACAATAAGATTATTTTAAGGATCTAATGAAGAAAAAACATATGTGACTTCATTATTATATGCCAGTACTTGATTTTATTAAAAAATGCCAGTTCACCCTAAATGTCTAAAAGATCCCAACAAGAACTCATTGTCATTTTCCAAATTGCTGAACTCATCTCCAAATTACTTAGAATAAAAATCACAGAAGACTCACTTTCAATAGATAAAATACTGAAAAGAAAATTTTTTTGGAAAAAAATGGTATTGTTGAAAACAACAGCGCATTTCCATTAATGGCTTCCTTTTCTCTCTTTTTTAAAAAGTAAAATTATGAAGGCATTTAGTGCCCCAGGTCTAAAGAAATTTGAGCTTATATAATAAAAATGATTTTTAAAATATGAGTCTCAAGTTAGTACAGAACAACAACCTGAGCACTGGATGTCAGGGGTCAGGAAGAGGGTAATAGGTATTTACTCTCTATAACCGACAGCGAGCAGGCCCTTAGGCATTTTCGGTCATGTAAGGAAGACAAATATATATGTGAAACTGAAAACACCACTTGCAATTTCATGTGGGTCCAGGGCCACCACATACAGTTGTACAACTGGGGCACAGTACGACTCCAGGTGGCACAATTCACAGAGGCCATCCTGGGAAAGTACAGAGGTAGTCACTTATACTGGGTACTGGGTACTGGGCTGTTCCAAGGACACAAACATGAGAAAGACATGAACTCCCTCATTGAAAAAAGCTCCCAGCTCCGTGGAGAAGACAGAAACATAAGCAAATGATTACAAAAGAAGGTGACAGGGCAAAGACAGAGGTGGGCACAGAAGAGAGCCTGACACATCTTAGAGGAAGGGACTCAGCTAAGGATTCATGAAGAGACTGAGTTCAACCTGAAAGTATGAGCAGCAGTGAATGGCCAGCAGGTAGGACAGGAGCTTTCCGGGCAGATGAGCAGTGACAACCGAGGTACAGAAGCAAGAAATAGCCTGTATGTCTACAGAGCTGCAAGCAATTCGAGGGCATAGGACCCTAATAGGTAAGACCTCGGGTAATAAGAATGTGACTTATCGAAAAGCCAAATCTGACTTGTGCGATGTGATCTAGCATGCAGCCACAGATATGACTACCAGCTGTGGAATAGCCCAAATCAATAAAGTTCTGTCTTCCACATGTGCCCTATCCAGCCTTTAGTTTAACCTTGAGCTTGACATTCTGGTTAAGACCATTTTTGTCTTCTAGTGTGCATTCCATGAGACACATCTGTTATACTGATTACTTTCTGTTTATTGGTTTACCTGCATTTTCTTGTCTCATGTACCACTGACAGGTTTTAACTAATTCTCTATCCCAATGAATTAGACCTAGGTCTTCTTTATGATGTTTTCAAACATGCCATTAGCCTACAACTCATTTTTTTTCATCTAAAGTCATATTTATTTGTGTTTATCTAATTATAGAAATTATTACATCATACAGAAGTGATTATATCATAATTTATGTAACCAGTTTGCTGCTGTTAGACATTTTGGTTATTTCAATATTTACTACCATGGATAATACTGAGGGGAAAAACCTTATATGAATCTATGTGATTTTAACCTATGTGATTTAACATCTGTAATTTTCTCCTAAGTATAAATATATAGGGTATAATGGTTGAGTTAAAGAGAGCATATTAAAATAAAACATTTTGAACATATTGTCAAATTGCTCTCTATGAAAGTTGTTCCAATTTGCCCTCCCACCATTGTGTCAGAAAAGTGCCTGTTTCCCCACCTTCCTAGATATTTTCAACCCACAGTGCTGGGCTGAATCTATAAAGTGGCTTCATGCCTTCTTTGGGCATGTACAGTCAGCATTCAGAGATCCTGTGAGATGGTTAGTGGACAGATATTCTTATCTTTATTAGAAGAAATAAGATTGAACAGTTAAGCAAGTTGTAGAAATTCTAGAGTAGCAAGCTGTCAGAGGAAAAATCCTTCTACTGCTATTTATCCTAGATTAGTGTTTGCTCCATAAAAATAGCAGGCATAGTTTATTTGGCCCACATTTTTAAATCTGGATTTATGGCTTCTCTAGAAATATTGGAACATCTGGAAACACTATGCACACAAGATGCCCCCAACTGGAGCTAAAAAGCATTGTCCTTTTAGACAGGGGGGGGTTCCTCCAGGTGATCATATATTCTACCCAGCTGCCTTTACTCATTTATGTTACCTGCCTGACCTGCCAGTTTCTGAGTTTGATACTTTGACTATTCCAAGTACTACTTCTTCATTGGAGTAATAGTAAAATTCTGCTGGAACAAAATTATAACACAAATTTAGATACCTTAAAGATAAAACCATGACCTCTGAAATATGACAACAGTAGACTTGGCTTCTAAGTTGGTGGGTCCTATCCAGTTCTACATTTTAAAGCAATTTTACATAAATCTATACACAATTCATGTGTGAAATATGCATAGTTACAAATAATATAATTGTTAATCTATTATTAGAAATATGTACAGCCATAGATTTCAAACATGGAATACAAGAATTTTGTTCACATGTACTTTCCAATTTAATTCAACCTCAAACTGCAATAAGCTTACTTGGAAAAATAATAGCCAATTAAAAATTTTAAATATCTAGGCTGTGATCAGAGGACAGAATTATATTCATTTCATTAAGTTCAAAAGTGTAATTAGACATATATCTGCACATGGTGTCAGAATTCTGCAGACAGTTAGTTATGCAAGACCACGCAGGAATTAAAGCATGTGAAATAGGTGTTCTGAAGTCTTTTCAATTGCAACATAAATACAGTCATGCAGAATAAAGATGGCAAAGCCCTCAGGAGAAAATGGAACAAGTGATAGGGGTGTAAGCACATACCTTTGTCAGAAGAAATGGGCCTAAGGCTTTATTTTACTAAATCTTAGTTAAACACATCAAGAGTATTTATGCTAAGGTTTGCAAGTAATATAGAGTTCTTTTAAAGCACAAAGTATGGGACTTAAGATGTCTAATATAAAGTGATTTACATGACAAGTAAGAAAGAATGTTTTCAAAGTTTGTTTTATTTAAATGACTTTTAAGATAAAAATAAATGCTTTCGTCACCAAGGCATCTATTGCCCTATGAATAGGCAAGTACAGTAGCAATAGTTTAGGTGAATAAAGAATTTGGAAGTGCACCTATTGTGGTAAACTTAAAGCACCAGTGTGTCTGCTATATCAAATTTTTATATATTAAAATGCACTTTATTTTTTTTTTACTTTTCAATTGTTTATCAAGGAGAATTTTAAACTAAGCTAAAATAGACATAGTAGCATAAGGACCCTTCATATACCCATCATCTGGCCTCAGTGACCATCAGAGTTTGGTCAGCACTGCTGTTTCCACACTCCAACCACCTTCCCCACTTCTGTATTAATTTGAAGTAAATCTCAGATATCATAACATTTCATCCACAAATGTTGCTACATCTATCTCTAAAACATAAAGATTCTTTTTTTCTTAAATATAACCACACTCTCATTATCTCATGTAGAAAAAATAATTCCTCAATATAGTCAAATATCCCATTAATGTTCAAAATTCCAATTGTCTCAAAAATGTTATGATTTTTATAGATTATTTTTTTAAAAATCAGGTTTCAAATAAAGTACTTACATTGTAATTGTTGCTCTTTCTTTTATGTTGCATTATTTGATAGGCTTCTTCTCCACCATCTTTTTTTTTTTTTTTTGCTTGGAATTTATTTCTTAAAGCAAATTGATTTAAATCTTTTAAAACTATAGGAAACAAAGTTCAAAGTTGCTTTTGTCTTTCAAAAAGTTAGTATCTGATTAAAATGGAGAAAAAAGAATTAATATGTGATAGTATATGTGTGTAAATGTGTATGTATGTGTGTGTGGTAGAGCATCCTTTTTAGGAACATTTAGTAACAATGTGGTCTCTCATTTATTCATGTGTGCATTCATTTATTTATCCATCCATCCCTTCATCCACCCATACACCACCTACTCACACTCTGACCACTCTACGTGCCTGCATTCCTTAAACCAGTAGAGCCAACTGCATAAAATAAGACACTGGTTCCTGCCCTCAAGTTGCTTGCTCACTTAGAAGTCAGAACTAGAAACAAATGTAATTTGACAAATGCTGCAATTATTCCTGCAGCCCAATTACACAGGAAAGAAAGAATTGCCTCCTCATGCTCCATTTCTGAATCTGTTCTTAACTGCTGAATGCCCCAATAATCTGAGTTGACATGGGTATTCTATGGCTTGACGATTATTTACAGCCCCTACTCAGCATTTCCTGATGCAGGGATATCAGCAGCCTCTTATTATACAACTACTGACCCCTGAAGGCATTTATCCCATCTCAGCATGCACCTGCGTACATTGTCACCTTCATTAATTAATGCCCATGTTTGTCAAGCATCCACTGAAATCCAGTTCACTGTGCACCATGCAGAAACATCCAGCTGCTGCCCAAGGTGGGCATGGGCCAGCACATAGCTGGACAGTGCATATAACCTATCCATGCTCTTGGCAGATATTCTGCCACTGTCTTGGAACAAAAGATTGGTTTCACAGTATTGATGTCTTCATTAAAAAATGAAAGGCCTCCTCTCCCTCCCTGGGCCTTTCCTAGAGCTGTGTGCAATCCTTTTCAACAGCTCGCACCTAATTTTGATGCATCCTTGTCAAGTCAAGAAAGCCTTGCAGTGAAATCCCTTCTCAACCTTGCTAAGGTTTCATCTGGCCCGGATTTCTGTATTGCTCCAGAAGGGAATCTATAGTCAGCTAAAATTCTTCCTGCAGCCTCTGCTTAAATATCCAAACCTGTCTAAACATCCAAACCTATCTAAATAGATCCAAAGACCTACAGCATGCTCTTCCAGGAGCCCTGTGTGTTGCTGCCTTCCTTAAGCATCCTACCCCATAGATATCCACACTATCCTTTGTAGGAGATTGTAAGAGTCTAGAATAAGCCTCTGAAACATGTGATTTTAGGAACTGTGTAAATAACAGATTTTCACACCCAAGAAGTCTCAGATGACCCAGTGGGGAAGGGGCAGATGTGAGCAAAGGAGGTACAGAGACCAGGAAAGCTCAGTGAATTAGAGAAGTAGCCATCCTGCGCAGAGCTATTCTTCTGCTCACACTCCATATCCAATTAATTACAAATCCTGCGGGCTCTTCCTTCAGAGCATTTCCAGAATCTGACTGCTCTTTATCCCCACCACTGTATACCCCAGCCCCAGCCACCATCGTGTGGCCTCCTGCTTCCACACGAGGCACCATTGCAGTCCCAGGCCTTTGCATTTGCAGTTCCCTCTGCTGGGAAGTTCTTCCCGTAGGTGTCCTTACTGTTTCCCTCCCACCACCACCTCCTTCAGGTGCTTGCTCAATGTCCCTTTATTAGTGAAGCCTTCCCTGACCCCTCTACTTAAAATTATAACACAAATACACTTATACCAGTAGTTCTAATGTAATTTCCTTAGCTTATTTTTCTCCACTTTCTAATATACTATATTTCTCCTTGTTTATTTGTTTATTATCTGATTCCCATCCCCTCACTAGAATATAAGTTCTACAAAGACAAGGGTTTTGTCCATTTGGTTCACTGCTGTACCCCTAGTGTCTAAAACAGTACCTAGCACACAGTAGATACTTGACAAATATTTGCTGCAAGAATGAGTGAATGAATGAACGAGTGACTCCCTCTTCCAAAGAATCGGGGTGCCTTTTGTGTGACACCACGTTAGACATAACTATTGCCCTTGAGGGGCTGAAACACACAATGATACTTTAATGGTGATAGTAAAGGTGTGTCTAATATATGAATAGTTATTGAACTGAATTAGGAATGCCGGTGTGTGGGGAGAGCAGTCAGCTAAAATTCTTAGTGTGCTAAGGGTGTTCAGACAAAGGGTAATGAAAAGATGCTGGAGAAGAAGGGGGCATAGTTATATACCATTTGCAGTTTCCTTTGGTTTAAATTATGCATGGCCTAAAGTAGTTCCAGGACCTAAGGGCAGCATCAGTCAGTAGGACAGTCCACATTTTCTTACGGGCCAGCCCAGGGTGAAACAGAACATGTGGGCAGCCTAGACAGGCTAGTGAGCCCCTTAAATACTTATTATTCACATATTTATTTAACATTATTTAATGAGCATGTGGGAAAAAATATTTTCTATTAATAAAAATTGCAAACTTTTTGTTCAAGTTCAATGTGAGAAATTTATTTTATTCCTTGTAATAACACCATATTTTAACATCTTTGGAATTGCTTCACTTCACAGTTTTTCTGCCACTCATAACTACATTTAGTCATCAAACTCAGTGAAAATAAACTTCAATTACATGGGTATGCTCAAAATATATTTAAATTGTCCTTTCTTCTGGCCTTCATGTTGGCAAAATATTTCCCACTTTTCTTTCTTTGACTTTTACAAATTTTTTTTTTGTCAAATAAACAACTTCTTGAGAGATATACTAAAGAGTTTAAAGTTGAGTTAATAAAATAAAGTATTTGTTCCTAGGGCTTTATTTGGTTTCCTTTTCAGCTGACTGCAATTTCTGACAGGGGCGAGTCTAGTGGTAGGTTATAGAATTGTAGACGCAAGTCTGCATTTCCAGTGTGCACAGCAGACATAGCTGCGTATGGATGCGAAGTATCTTCTTCTGTTTTTAAAAAAGAATAGAGTTCTCCAGCTGGGGCTGCACCAGCCGATATGGTGCCAGATTTGTAAGGTGCGGCATGAAGAACTCTAAGTTAGCTGGCACTATGTCCAATCACCTCATGGAGAAGGGTGGACATTCTGAGCAGCCCTGGTCTCTATCATCGCTGCCATTGCTGTGCAGTGTAGACTGGAGGTCCAGGGCAGACTCATATTACCCTATCCGTTGTTTGTCAGGGTAGAAGAGGGGAAAAAAGGAGATCTCTTTGCCAGTGTTAAACTCTGTCTTCATTATCTTATGTCACCATGCTCCTGGGTCCCACTCACTACCACAGGCACACTAAGCCATATTTTCCCAGTGCTAGGTTTCCAGCTCAGCCTAGAAAATGTGGCCAGAAATAGCCCTTTTGTTTAGATACCTTCATCCTTGGGAAAATTTCCTTTCACAACTTAAACACTGACCCTCATAACAGAAGGTATCAAAACCTTAATCCCTCTCCTCCATGAAGATCCCTTGGTCTCCAGGCAGCTTTCCCCTGCCCCCTCCTCACCAATATTTGATTTTCATAACCGAGGAGGGTAGGCAAATGAGGCCTGTGTTAGGCCAACAAATGTCCAGTTATACCCTTTCCCAGAAAAGTATTGCTTGCTTTGCATGTCCAGAACTAAGAGGGACCACTTAAGGGATTCCTCCAACAGACCAGGCGTCTTTCTGCCCCAAGATGCCATTAATGAACAAATGACTGACCAATCAAGGAAACTCTCTTAATTGTGAGCATTTATGGATTTAGCATTAGAAATTCCCACTGAATTAAACTGTTCGTTGCTCTTTGGTGTACCTATTTATAAAACTATTAGAAGCTTTGTTTTTGACTTAAAGTGTCAACCATCTATTAATAAAGAATTTTTGACAAGGCAAGAAAAGCTTGAGTTTAGGTATGGCCAGTTGTTGCCCATCTTAAATGGATCAGAAAATGTATTATACTAATTTGCATTTGGAATAGGTAGTTTTTTATAAAATTGTTTTCAAATTAAGTGTACTTTAATCGGGGAGGGTGAATGATGTCCAATGTGATTGAACTTATTAAAAGGATAAATCTTTCATGCATGAAGTTTTAATATTTCAACCGTGAGATTAGCACTGTTATGTTGCAAATCTCATTTAAATTGTTTGCCAAAGGCTTGAATTAAAAACGATCTGTGATAACATAAAGTCACCATGGCCAAAAAGTGATGACAGATAACTTTTAGTGGGTTTCGGAATAATTGTTCATCCAACAAAATGGTTTCCAAGTCAAATTTGACACATCTATTAAAGAAAATGCTTAGTAATGTGCTAATTGCCTTCAGTAGTTTATTACCTTACAAAAGTATTAAAATTACTTATATCTAGGGAAGGATCTCTAATTCTTTTGTTGCAATGAATAATGCAAAGGTTTGTTTAAATTCATGCAGTCCTATTTATATATATAAAAAACACCTGGGTAGCTTTATTTTGAGCTTAGAACAAAACATAAAATTGTTGAGAACAGGATATTTAAATGTACTCATTTACATTCTTAGGCAGATCAGCAGTGGTAAAACAGCCTTGCTGAGGATATGTAAATCTAGATCAGTGAAGCTCTAACCACCAGTAGCCTTCCATGAAGAGGAAAAAAGAAGAATGATACAATCATCAAGATGCTAGTACTGATCCCTTTCCTCTCATGAAAGGAAAAAAGGCCAGGTGCTGACACCCTGTTTTCAAGAGAGATTTGCTGGCGGTAGAGACCCTGCTTGTACTTTGTTCTTTCTCTGCCTTTCTCATTTCACTCACTCCTGGCTTAACTGTGTCCTTCCCTGCACCCTCTCCTCCCCACCACTCTCCCTCTCTCTCTCTGCCTCTCTGCCCCCCCTAACTTTTCTCTTTTGAAATCTCCTCCCAACGTTCTCTTCCCATGTTTTTGAGAACAGTTATTTTCATGGGCCATGCCAGCCTCAAAATGCCCCACAGCCTGAGCTGAATCAAGGGCTGGACCGGTGCCTGGAGCCCGAATCTAAAATGGGAAAGGAATGACACATTTCCATGCAGAACTCTTTAACCTACGAAGTCTAATTTGGTCCTGCTCCCAGAGAGGAAGAGAGAATTCCCAAATGAAAAGTAGAACCACATGTACTCACCATCAAATTGGTTTCACTGATCATCACCTAAGAGCACATTCAGGAATAACATTGATGGGGTGTCGGGCAGATGTGCGGGGTGGGGGTGGTGTATACACACATAATGAGTGTGATGCGCACTGTCTAGCGGATGGACATGTTTGAAGCTCTGACTCGGGGTGGGGGTGTGGCAAGGGCAATATACGTAAACTAAACTTTTGTACCCCCACAATATGCTGAAAAAAGAATAAAAAAAAAAAGAAAAAAAAAGTAGAACCTGAAATAAAAATCCTCACCAGAACACTCCAACTTCTGTTAAATAATTTCTCTACATACACATGACAATTTTTCTATTCAGGGCAAATCACCAGCTTGAGACCAGCTGCCTGACAGCCTCTGATGTTAGCCATCAGACCAGTTATAATTCAGATACTGAATATTGCTGTCTGCCAGTAATAATTTTTAGTAATCACACATATGTACATTTGTGCCATTATTTTAGAGTGTGATGCCAAATACTATCAAGGTATATAAGATGGAAAAACTACAGAAGTAAAGGGAAATCCAAATGAGCAAAAATGATAGTAACTTCAGGGTATCTAATAAATCTAATAAATCCTTCATGCATACTTTTTTAG
>JAQIFY010001363.1:0-14240 GCA_028533085.1 Varecia variegata | reverse complement strand
GCACTTGTACCCCCACACCTGGTGCGATTTTCTTTGTTCCACCTGTACCCCCAATATTAGATGGGTTCCCCTTTTCTCCTCAGAGATACAGGCTTGGACCCCATCTCAACCTACAGAGGTCTGAATATGTCCCAAGAATTTTTTCTCATTCTCTGGTCCTACTGCAAAACAAACACACAAACACCTTTGGAAAGAACAATACAACCAACATATAGTGTGAGTATCTTAAGCATATAGTGTGATGGATTTTCTCACACTGAAAACAAAATGCAGGTCTGACCTTTGTCCAAACCTAGGTATGTCCAGAAACCTAGGGGCCTGTCTCATGCTCCCTGTAGTGGCCCATTGTGACCCCTGCTCCTGTCCAAACCCTGAGCCCTGAGGGTCACCCTCTCCTGATATCATACAGCAGTGATTGCTTCTGTCAGGCACAGTGCTATACCCTTGCTAGTGTTGCCATTTAATGGTCATCATAACCCTGTGAGATAACTGTGACTATCAGTGCCATGTGACAGAGGAGAAAAGTAGAGGACATGGGGGTGTGTCCTTGCCAGGGCCATGCTGCCAGCAAAGGGTGGAGTCGGCTTCTAACCAGGAGCTCCAGTGAAATCCTGGTGTCCCCCACTCACCTGGGCTGTGAAACATACCATGGCAGTTTGGAAAACAGGCCAGCACAGCGGAGGGCAGGTGCTGACGCCCACCCGCTGCCTGCCCACGTGGCTGTGCAGAGCTTTGCACATCCCCTGAGTTCCAACCTGTCTCTGCAGCTCAGAGCCTTGGGGAGGTGGGGGGCTCAGGGTAGGGAAGGGACTTTCCCAAGGGGCACAGCTGCTAAGTGGCAGGTTAGGGACTATTATTCTCTTCTCCATTTCACAGAGACAGCAGGAAAGTGAGGCCAGGTGTGGTGCATGAATCATGGCCTCCTTTCTCCCTATATAGCAGGCCCAGAGCAGCATTGCATGTGGTTGTCGCTGACCATGAACAAAGCCCCAGAAGGGCCTGTCTCGGTGCTGAATGATAAGATGCAGACTCCTTCCCCTTTGTAACGGCCCTCTCAGAAAATGTGAGCACAGAGCTGCAACATGTTTCTTTTATGAATATTATTGTATACATATATCCTACTGCTGTAAAATATCATGCATATTAAAAATGTGCAATGCTAACGAAAAGTGAAAAAGAAATGTACAATAAAGCATTTAAAAATAATACTTGATTTTTAATTGTCAAAGGATATAATCCTATTCCCTGTAAATATTAAGATTAAATGATAAGAATGAAAATAGGTGGAACTTAAGTATCTCTGAGGGAAAAAAAAGAAAAGAAAATAGGACATTAAGAGTGGTTTGGTTGCAGGAGTGATTGAGAATGCTTCAGTTCTCCTCTAGGGATTTTAATTTTTGAATTCCTTCCTTAGTTAAGATGTTCTTGGGATAACGTGCACACATGAGAAAATTGGGCGTTTTTCCCCCAAGGTTTGCTTCTTCCACATATTGTACACACTTAGAAGTTGTTTTCTTTTGAAATTAGAAGAGGAACAAGTTACAAACATGATGCGCTCTAGAGATCTGAAAGCCGGCTCAGAGCCTTCCTGGGCTTTTGTGGGAGTGGGAGTGGTGTGAGTTTCCTCTGCAGTAGTTTAGAATGGGAGCCTGGCACTGCTCTCAGGCAGCTGGAGCATGTGGACAAATCCATCAGGTTGCCCCGTCCTACCTTTGCAGGGCCAGGAGTGTGGGTGCTGGGAAGTCCCATCCATCATAAAGGTTCTGAGTCAGCCCTTCATCCACAATATGGGCTGAAGTGACAGGCAGCAGGGAGGAAGGTTGAGCAGCTGACAGGACTAAGGAGCTGGGCGCACTTGCTGCAGCCATGTCTTCTGGCTGGGATAGTTCAGACCAGCAGAATGGAGCAGAATGACAGGGCAAAAAGCCTGGTGGGCCTTCCCAAGATAAGTGTTAAGCCTTGTGAGATCAGCACCAAGGACAGCTCCAAGGATGGCTGGATTTTCAGACACTTTGAACCAAAGGAGTTCCTTTGAGCACTGGTAGTTTGGATTTGAACACCCTTTCCCCTGCTCACCCCCTCCACCAGCAATTGTCTGCTCTTCAACAACAACATTCAATATATGTATAATATGTTACTAAAGTAACTTTCACCATTACACTATGAGATTGCTATTTTTTCTATTTTTAGTAGAGACAGGGATCTTGCTCTTGCTCAGGCTGGTCTCAAACTCCTGAGCTCAAGCGATCCTCCTGCCTCAGCCTCCTAGAGTGCTAGGATTACAGGCATGAGCCACCACGCCCAGCCAACTGCTTCCATCTTGATGTATTATAATACAGTCACGTGAAGACCTGCCTCTCCAGGCTACATACAGAGGATGGGAAATATGATATATTCATCTTAGCATCTGCACCATCTGGTGTAGTTCAGTCATGTAATATGTCTCAGTGTACCATGGATCTGAAATGGCTCCTTTGTCTTGGGCAGTTACGCCCCTGTGATTGGGATGTGAGGAGTATACACATTCTCCCTCTCATTAAGGCAGGTAATATTTAATCACTGCTGAGCTCTAAGCATTAGTGTTCTAAGGGTATGTAGAGCACATATACTGTCTGCTGGGATCTCAAAGTCTAAAGAGAAATACAGAAGTTTAAAACATCATCTTAATGAAGTTGGGGACAGCATGCATTTGTGGAAGTTGCACATATCTGGGCCTCAGAGTGACAGTGCAGACACTGTTGTTCACTCTGCAGTCCTTTACATGGCACCGCGGGCACTGCATGGGCTGGGCAGCAGCAACTTGGCAGGGGCAGAAAAGCCCCACCAGCCAGCAAGGCCAGGTGGCTTCTCAGACAGCTGCTAAAATCCACCAGGGGCTCATGGGTTCACTTCTTAGCCAGGATGAAACACCTGGGTAGGGACACAACCATTCCCATGGGAGTTAGGCAGGTCATTCTTATCCCCAGCCTGACCCCAGCACCCAGCCAGTGCCTGAGGGAGGAAATGCCATTCCTAGCCACACCAGTCTCATCTCTCAAACGTGACTCCCATACTCCATGGGAATGGTTTCCTCTGGCCTAGGAAATACATAATGGAGACAGACAATTTGGAGTCTTTGACCCTGCCTGCCTCAGCCTGACCGGTATTGAAGAGGAAGCAATATGGGCGTGATATGCTGAGGATGCCCCTGTCTTTACCAGCAACTTTGTACCCTTGGGCCAGACATTTGTCCTCTGGGCTTCATTCTTGAGGCTGTGAATCCAGACAGACAGGGAGTGTGAATGCCTTGTTCACTGCCAAATTCTAATCACGTAGCACTGTGCTCAGCACATAGGCACACTCCACTCCGTGGATATTTTTTAAGTATGTGAGTATAGCTTGTCTACTCTAAAATACTGTTTTAGAAATAAAAAAACTTTTACTCATAAAACTGAATGGGTTCAGCTTAAATCATAATCTTATTTTGACTTTTTTTCCCCCATTCAGGATATTGTTCCATCTCACAGATCATTCACACATTCCTCAAATGATACTGAAAGCAGAGGGGCTTGTGTGGGAGTTGAGAGCAGGGGTTAAGCTTCCAACTGTTGGGATTGCTCAATTAGTTTGGGGAAGATGTTCCAGTGGTGTGGTTTGGTAGGAGGGGAAGTTCTGTGGCCTGGGAGTTGGGAAACCTGTGCTGTTTCCAGGCAGCACCAGTAGCTGTGTGAGCTGAGACAGGATGTAGGATATAGGCTCTGCAGGCCTTCTCCCCTCCCCCTTCCTAGGTACCCACTCAGGAGCACACATATGAGGACACCTCCATCTCAGGGCCACCTGCAGCCTCTCTCCATGTGCACGTGAGAGAACTGCTCAATAGAAAGCTGCCACAGCCATGCTGGGCACTTTAGGCCATGGCCCAGTGTCTCCTTTAACTCAAGTGCATAACAGATTCCTCAACAAAAGACTCTGGCTGTGGCAGTCACGTCTTGGTATCTCTTGATGTGAAATAATTGTTGATTCAGTTTCACAATCCGGAAAAGGAGGACCAGCTACAGCCCAGGGGAGGAGAGAGAGCCTGTATCTCAGTGTTGAAGTTGAAAGAGCACTAAACAGGTGTCAGGAGACCTGGAAACTGATCACTAGAAGCTGTGTGACCTGGATAAGACGTTTAGCTTTTCTGGACTGTCACCTTTGAGAGGGTCAGTGAAATGAAGCATAAAAAACTATGTTCCTAAGCCAGTGCTATGATGCACGCCTGTAATCCCACCCAAGAGAGGCTGAAGTGGGACAATCGCTTGAGCCCAGGAATTCAAGGCCAGCTGGGCAACATATGACGAAAGAAAGAAAGAAAGAAAGAAAGAGAGAGAGAGAGAGAGAGAGAGAGAGAGAAAGAAAGAAAGAAAGAAAGAAAGAAAAGAAAAGAAAGAAAGAAGAGAGAAAGAGAGGAGGGGGGAGAGGGAGAGAGGGAGAGAGGGAGAGAAGGAGAGAAGGAGAGAGGGAGGGAGGCAGGAAGGAAGAAAGGAAGGAAGGAAGGAAGAAAAATGTATTCCTTTACTAAACAGTTGTCAAATCTTAAATATTTAGACACTGCCTTGCCATGAAGCCCATTTTTCCAATAATGAAACTGATAGAACTTCATTCTTCCTTGAACTAGTGTCAAAGTGATCTTTCTATTAATAAAACATTCTGAGATCATTTCTCTTTTATGCTTAGGGAATTCCTCTAATTCAGGAGTTGCTATTATTTTCTTTTTTGTGAATCTGATAAAAATCTATAGATTCTCTCTCTAGAGAAATGCCTCTGCACACATACACGTAATGTTTTACATATAATTTCTGTGGCTACTTGACACCATAAGTCCATGGATCTGGGTTTTAAAAATCCAGAAAAGGAATGTATGATCTCTAAAGCATCTCAGAAGCCAGGATTATGATTCTTTATTATTCTAGCCAAGCCAGTCTAAACAGTGCCAACACCCTGCTCTGACTCTCACTTTCTGGTTCATCTCCCGGCAATGTTCAGCTCAGATTACCAAAGTTGACAGTCTAGACAAAAGTCAGGTCTTTGAATATCTCTTCCCTTACTCTCCCCACTTCTCAAATGCTCTCCACTGGCCTTGACTCATGGCACTCATGTGGGACTAGATGCAATGGAGAAACCGCCAGGGGCAGGTGGAAGCCTTCGGGTGGTGAATCAGGGCTGGCTTCCAGCTCAGCTCTGCCACCAGTGCTGCTGGGTTCTTGGCAAACCTGGTTCCTAGATCCCTGGCCAGCATTTCTCCTCTTTCTGCTGTACCACTGACCTGGGCTCACCTACAGAGCCACATTTGGAGAGTCACACTTGAGGAAATAGGCTGCCTCCTAGGAGAGAACCCAACTTGAATAGGGACTCTCACCAAATCCAAGAAGCTCGAAGAAGGGTCACAGTGCAGATGTGGGACTCACACTGTGCTTTCATTCACATAGCTTAACAGGTGTTCAGTGGGTCCCTAAAATGGGAAAGAATGGGGAGTGCCCCCCCTTAGCCTTCTGAAAGTTGAGAGCCAGGGCATTGCCCCTACTGTGGTGTCCTGTTGGAGAATCAGATCTCACACTGGGTCAGTGTCTGGAAGGTAAGAAGCTTAGCAGTGTTCCCGAAGACCAGAATGCCCAGAATCAGGGAGCCGGAACTGCAGCTCCAGCTCTTCCCTTGTCCTCTAAGTGTCTATGGGGAAAGCACTGCCCTTGTTGGCACCAGTTGTCTCTTCTACCAAATAGAAAGTATTCAACAAGGTGATCCCCAAGGCTTCCTCATGTCCAAACATCCCATATTCCCCTCAAATGGGGGAAGCTGTAAGGCAGTGCCCGATTTCTGCTCATCACAGGTACCCATCATTTCCTAGGGGCTCAGGGGCCTGAGAGACATGCACTCAGCCCCTCAGCACAATTCCCTCTTCACAGGGCACTGTCACAGCAGCAGTATGGGGAAGATCAGACAGGTGGTAACGATTCTCCCCATTTAATAGACGAGGAAAGAGTTTTAGAAAGGCTATTTGACTCACTCAGAATCAGACAAAGACTCACAGGATGTTAATGCTGGAAAAGATGTCAGAGATTAAAGGAAGATAATCCCCACTGTCATTTTACCGATAAGGAAACTGAGGCCTTGCGAGTGACAATGGTGGAACCCTGAGGTTCCAAGACTCCCTGTCCTGAGTTCTTCCCATAAAACTGTGCCTCAGTTTTCCCATTTGTAAGCTGAGGATAATAATGGTGCCCAACCTATAGGGTAGGATAGTTGTGAGCACTTAGCACTTAGAGGTAAATTCTCAATAAATAACACCTGTTACATGATGCTGCCTGCACTAATCTTTTATATCTGTTTAAGATTTATCCATGAGGTCTTTGGCTAGAACTACCCCAAACAGACTTTTTATAAAATATTCAACCTTTTGTCATCTGCAGTGGTGCACTGAGAATGGGTTGGGTAAATATAGATCCATCAGGGCTGAAAGAACCAAAAACCCATTGTCTGGAAGGTGAGAAGGTAGCTGTGGTGTTGGGAAAGATTCTCCTACAGATTTAGAAGAACAGAGAGCCTGACGGTCCCCTGTTGCAGAGACGAACGCAATGGATAGGGACATCCAGGCCCAGCTGGCAGCTCACAAAGAGCTATTGTCACTGTGTGTCTGACCTTGCCCAAAGTCCCCTGAAAGAAGGGCAGCTGAGTCCTTGTGGCAATAGGTGCCAGTCATCAGAGCACAAAACAAGCTCTGTGTGTGTTCCTGCTTCTCTCCACATGGTGCTATCTCACATTGCACAGCAGTTTACAGTTCAGCAAGGGAGAGACTTAGCAGACTTTATCTTAGCTCATCCTCACAGAATCCCTGTGCAGGGGACAGAGAATGTCATCATTTCACAAGATTTACATCTCCATTTTACAAGCTTGAGACTGAGATCCAGAGTTGGTTGTACAATTTTATATAAGGTCACACAGCTATGACATGGCTTAGCCGAAGACCCAGACTGTGGTCTTTGATTCCCTATTTAGTCCTGTCCAAATCTTTACTCCAAAGGACTGCACTGACCATTGCTCTCTTCAAGCCATAAATGCTCTTAGACACTTTATACAGTTCTTTGTAAAGGTCATGTTCTTTCTTTGTTCTCTCTTTTTCTGTGCTTACTCTGAGCTATCATGGAACTATAACAGATCCCTGAATATACTGTGTAGTGTGCTGGGATGGAGGCATTCAACATAATTAAAGGATCACAAAGCATTTGTGCTCCAGGAAATCCCCAGGCACTTTTATGATGACTTGCAATTTTAAGTAATAACATTTTTTAGTAAAATAATATTTCTAACAATTATAAAGGACCTCTGGATGTCAAGGAAAATAGCCTGACACAGCAATTTCACTCCTAGATGAAATTCACTCAATAAGAATGAAAGCGTATGTCCACAAAATGAGAGCTCATTGTTGCTGGAAACAATCCAAATATATGCTAACAGGAAAAATGTAACCACACAGTGAAACACTACTCAGCAATAAAAAAGAATGAACTACGCACAGCAACATTGATAAATCTCAGAGACATTTGGTTTACCAAAAGAAGCCAGACACAAAAAAGTACACAGTGTATGATTCTATTTAGATGACATTCTAAAACAGACAAAACTAGACTATAGTGACAAAATCAGAACAATGATTATAGAAGGCAGGAGGGGTGATGGGAAGAATTGACTAGAAAGGGGTATAAGGTAACTTTCTAGGGTGGTGGAAAAGTTAATATATTGTTTGGGATGACAGTTTTATAGATGTATACATTTGTTAAAACTCACCAAAGTGTGCATTATAACTCAATGAGTAATTACTTATATCTCATTAAATTATACATCGTTTTTTAAAGTCCAAGTTGAGAGATGAGTAAGAGTCACTTAAAGAAAATGTGTTTTCCCCATAACCCCACTTATCACACACTTTGTTCTGTGTATGGTTCCATAGGTCAGTGGTATGTGTGTATGTATATATGTGTATGTGTGTGTATATATATAGCTAGCTATCTATCTATCTATTCAGTCAACCTCGTAAGCTTGTGTTGATTGAGCACCTAGCATGGGCCTGGAAACATGTAAAGGTAGTGGATTGGGAAAACAGAAATAAATAAGACACAGGCTCATCCTGGAAGAGCCCACAATGGCATATAAGAAGTTAAGGATCACTAAGGTAAGAATGAGGAAAAAGCACCCAAAAATGTTCTCAAATAGTATCCACAAGACAGTGCAGTGTCCTGACTGAGGGTGAGGGAAACAGCCTTGAAATGGGATTCACAGGCAGAGAAGGGGCAACACACAAATTCAAGGAACAGCTTTTTTTGCACTCAAGCAACATTTAATCCTCACTTCTTGAGCACCTTGATATGTCTCCTAAGGAAGGCTCTTTCACTTAGCCTAAGAGGGGTCCTCCAGAATCAGAGTTCTTGAGGTCTGTCCTTCACCAGCTGTACACCCTACAGCAAGCTACTTGGCCTCTCTAAAAAGATGGAGATAATCATGGTACCTACATCATCAGTTATTGTGGCAATTAGAAAAAATAATCCACATGAAGTGGGTAGCCATAGAATTAATTAAGCACACAGCAAATGTGCAATAACTGTTAGATACTATTATTGTTATTGTTGTCCTTAATATATGTCAGAAATTCAAGCAGGCCCTGGAAATTGAGAAGAAAACTCTATGTTACAGTAGCAAAGACAACAAAGTTGGCAGATCATTACAATATTATGTGCTAATGACTTGGACAAATAAGGAAATTTAGAGATTCTGTGCTACAGATTATGTTTATTCCTGCAGAGGCCCAAAACAGGAAACTGATTTTCCAAAGTTTTCAGGGTAATAGCACAGTCTGGAGTCAGACCTCCTGAGTCTCAGTCCTAGGGGATATCCACTACAGTTTATCCCTCTGAAGTAAAGGGCTAAGTACTCTTCTTGCTCTTTTGAATTCTCTAGAGCTCTGGTTGTGGCTCTCAGTTCCTGGAGAGGCAGGTTAGGTGATCTCTTTATCTAGACCTTGCACTCAACTTATTTATACAGAATCAACTCTAGGCTGCTTTCTGGAAGCTAACAGCCCCATCTTCCCCTCTGCAAAGCAGACAGAGGCCTACAGATGGAAATAGTATGTAAATAAGGGTGTCTCAGAGCATGAAGAAATGGGAGCAGACTATTCAAGAGCTGATATGAGAGTAAGAACCCAGACAGAAGGGCCTCAGGTCTAGACAGACACATCATAACCAATCCTGGCTCTGGCTGGAAGCAGTGCCAGCCCTGGGGTTTGCCAAATAAGGGACTAAGGATGTGGCTTGTCCATTAACCCTGCAGCATCCATGCCCCAGATTTGCTTTCCAGGGGCTTTCTCATGGCCAGAGCATCCACTCAATTTCTCCTCTCCCCGTTTGTTTGAAGTACCACACTCATAGACCCACATGCTCACACACACTCAGGAAAACACCTTTTATTATCAGAGCAGAACCAGGTTCTCCCTACCTGTGTCCCCCACGGTGATTGTGTCAGAGCCAGGTGGTTTGTGTAGCATAGGCTTCATTCCTCCTGAGACTCAGGCATAGGAAGGGGGGGTCTTCCTACAGTTGCCTCACCCATTGGTTGAACTATATGAAATTGCCATATTTGCAGATTAAAAACACTCAAATGTCAGCCATTTCATCTGGTCAGTTGAATACTTTATCACACTTCAAGAGACAGGGTAAATAAGGACAGTTTCCAGCTGGGTCCTTCCCCCAGTACCAAATGATCATTTCATTTATGATACGTTAGGAGCCAAACTGTACATGGTAGACAACAAGTGGATATCACAAGATGCTCCTGTCTGACCTGTTTTAAGTTTACTAGTTTGTTTCTTTCTTGCCAGCAGAGAAAAACCTACTGCAGAGGAAAATTTCCATACACAAGCTGTGACCTGCTTTGCCAGATCTTTCCCTCAGATTAGGAAATGGTGTACAGTCAGCATCACGTTGAGATTTTCAGGGCCACATTCAAGACTCTGAATGCAGCAGGGACCCTACACAGGGACAGAGAGGGGATCCATTCATTCATATCTTCTTTTCTGGCAGTGCAGGGCCAAGATTCTCGATTAGCACTCACTGTAAAAAAGCATTTGCGTATGGGTGCAATGCATACTATCTGGGTGATGGGCACACTTACAACTTTGACTCAAGCAGTACAAAAGCAATCCATGTAACCGAAACATTTGTACATCCATAATATTCTGAAATTTTTAAAAAAAACATTTGTTTGTATACCCATGTTCATTGCAGCACTATTCACAATAGCCAAAAGGTGGAAGCAATCCAAGTGTTCATCTTCACAGGTGAGAGCAGAGATAAGACAAGATCAACATTCTTCCACTGCCCCCAGGAACATCTACGTAACTGATGCTTCCTTCACTCCCTTTTTCTCTTCTAACACTCACCTTATCTTATGTAAAATGTAGATTTTCCTAGGTCTCACAAGTATGTAACCAGTTTGTCTCACTACCCCTTTCCTGCCTTTTCTTCCCCTTTCTGTATGCCCTACTCCCCTTTAAATACTGAAGCTTCCAAATTTGCCTTTGGAAAAACAGCCACAGAACTGTCTGTGGTTTATGTTTTTCCCAGTGTGTCCTTAACTTTGGTTTAATAAACCTCCGTTGATTGAGATCTTTGTCACAGCCACTTATTTGGGGTTGACAAATGGAATATTATTCAGCCTCAAAAAGAAAGGAAATTCTGATACATGCTACAACATGGATGAACTTTAAGGACATTATGCTAAGTGAAATAAGCCAGCCACAGAAGGACAAATAGTTTGTGATTCCACGTATGAGGTATCTAGAGTCATCAAACTCATAGAGACAGAAACTAGCAGGGTGGTTGCCAGGGGCTGGGGGAGGAAGGAATAGAGAGTTGTTTAATGGGTATAAAGTTTCGGTTTTGCAAGATGAAAAGAGTTCTGGAGATTGGTTGCACAATGTGAATATAATATAATTAACGATACTAAATTGTACACTTAAACTGGTTAAGATGGTAAATTTTATGTTATGTGTATTTTGCCACACGTTTTTTAAAAAAGCGTTTGTGAATCTGCTGTCATCAGCTGGATGGGATACAGACAACTCAGTTTTTCAAATCTGCTTACCTGCAAATGGGGGGCAGTCTGAGGGGCTGGCCTTCAGAGCTCGGTGCAGCTTTGGTGGGAACACTTCACGGCCACTCGGTTTTCCTGCAGGAGGCAAGTGTGCAGGGCCTGGGAGTCCTTGGCAGCTGGAGGGGACAACCTCACAGCAGGTGTGGAAGGAGCCTGTGCCTGTGAATTCTCAGGGATGTCACCCTCCTCAGCCCTGGCTTCCACAACGAAAGGATCCACACAGAACTTACCTCTCAGGGAAGCTAAATAAAACTCCTTTCTCAGCTGTCTATGGTTCTGCTGTCTGCTCTGGTTTGGCTGGAGGCCCTTGCAGACAGGAGGAAAGTTATAAATGTTGATGCTACCTATGATAGGCTGACTAATGGCCGTAAAAGATATCCAGGTCCTATTTCCTGGAACCTGTGAATGTTATCTTATACAGCAGAAGAAACTTTGCACATGTGATGAAATTAAGGATCTTGAGAAAATCCTGGATTACTGGGGTGGGCCCCAGGTGTACTCACAAGGATCCTTAAAGGAGGAGGTAGAAGGAGATTGGATACAGAAGAGAGAAGGTGTATTAGTCCCTTTGTGTTGCTATAAAGTAAATACCCGAGACGGGGTAATTTATAAAGAAAAGAGGTTTGTTTGGTTCATGGCTCTGCAGCCTGTATGAGAGGCATCGCTCCAGCACCTGCTTCTGGTGATGGCTTTAATCAAGGTGGAAGGAGCAGGGGAGCAGGTGTGTCTTGTGGCAAGAGAAGGCGTAAGAGTGGGAGGAGGTGATGCCAGGCTCCTTTAAACCAGCTCTTTGTGAACTAATAAAGCAAGAACTCATCATCACAAGGAGGGCACCAAGCCTTTCATGAGGGATCCGCCCTCGTGACTCAAACATCTCCCACCAGGCCCCACCTCTGACGCTGGAGATCAAATTTCAACATGAGATTTGGAAGGGTCAAATATCCAAGCTGTATCAGAAGGCAGTGTGAAATTTGAAGATGCTGCACTGCTGCTGGCTTGGAAGATGGAAGAAAGCCCCCCCCCACACACACACACAAAGCCAAGGAGTGCAAGGAATACAGCTCCAGAAGCTGGAAAGGACAAGGACAAGGACAAGGAAACAAACTCTCCCCTAGAGCCTCTGGACCTCTGGGGGGAGTAGTACTGCTGACACATTGATTTCATCTCAGTGAAACTGATTTCAAACCTCTGACCTCCAAATCATGAGATAATAAATACATGTTGTTTTAAGCCACCAATTTACGGTAATTGATTACAGCAGCCATAAGAAGCTAATATTTTGCCCCCAACCCACCCCCCAAGGCAGGCAGGCTGGCCCATGTCCTCCCGTATTCTAGCAGGCTTCAGAACCACCAGAGGAGGGTGGATGGGAGTCCAGACTCCCAGAAACAGAAGCACTTAGGTGCACCCTGCATTCCCTGGGGCTCTCTCCTGGAAGCTGGGGTGTGCAGCAGGGAAAAGGAGCACCGGCATAGTCCTGGCTCCCTGAGAACTAGGAAACATGCAATAGGAACCCTGAGGAGCTGCCCTCTGTGTGCTCAGCCACAGGATGGCAGAGTTATGTTCAGAATAAAAGAAAACCATCAGGATCCTGGTGGTGGCAGAGCCAGTGCAGAAGGATGTCTCATGCAGCGAGGGACTCAGGCTCTGACCTTCATTCTTAGGAAGAGTAGGGCCAGAACCAACACTCCAGGCCTCTGACAGGGGCAGAGTCTCCAGGTTTGAAGATATGAATGATTGACCTTATGGGTCTCCTCCATTCATGTTCCCTGATGCCACTCTGAGTCCTCCCTGGGACCCTGACACCACAATCCTGTCGCAGCTGCCAGTTCGTGAGCACCCACTGTGTGCTCCATGCTAAGGTGACTATCCCTGTGGACTCTTCTGAGTAACTTCATTGCTTTTCTTCTCTGATCATTGTGAATCTTTTTCTCATTTATTTCGTATTTTGTTTTCCTCTCTTGATGTCTCTCTGTGAGCTGCCTCAAAGCCTTTGTGTGGAGGCAGGATACGTTAATAAATAAACAAATGGTCAATTAAAAAAAGAACTTCAGAAAAAGGAATGTAAGACACTCCCCACCCCTGGCCTCATCTTATCTCCATTAAATGAACTCAGAGGATGAAGAAGAAATCTGCTGGATTATAAGTGTTCTGGTTCTCTATTAATGATCAACAGATTACCTCCAAATTGAGTTTAAAACAACCATTTTGTTTTGCTCAAGATATTGCGGCATGGAAATTTGGGAAAGACTTGTCTGGACAGTTCCTACTTGGAGTCTCTCATGTCATTTCACTAAGATGTCAGCTGAGGCTGCATCTTCTGAAGGCTCGACCCGCTGGACGTCCAAGATGGCACCACTCACAGGACAGCAGTTGATGCCAGCGGACAGCTGGGAGATCCATCAGGCTCTCAACTGCAGTGCCTCCCCACAGCCTCTCTGTGTGGCTTGGGCTTCCTCACAACATGGTAGCCTCAGAGAATTCAGGTTTTATACTTGGCAGCTCAGAGCTCTGAAAGTGAAAGACCTAACTTGCAAGGTGAAAACTGCATTGCCTTTTTTAAAAAATAACTTTATTGAGATAAAATTTATAACTCTAAAACTCCCCCTTTTAAAGTGTACGATCTTAGTATAGTGCAACCATCATCACTATCTAATTTCAGAACATTTTCATCACTCAAACCTCCTCCCCCCATATCCATTACTAGTCACTCCCTATTTCTGCATTCCTCCAGCCCCTGGCAACCAATGGTCTACTTCCTGCCTCTACAGATTTACCTAATCTACACATTTTATATACATGCAATCATATATTATAACATGTGGCCTTTTTTTTTTTTTTTTTGAGACAGAGTCTCGCTCTGTTGCCCGGGCTAGAGTGAGTGCTGTGGCGTCAGCCTAGCTCACAGCAACCTCAAACTCCTGGGCTCAAGCAATCCTACTGCCTCAGCCTCCCGAGTAGCTGGGACTACAGGCATGCGCCACCATGCCCGGCTAATTTTTTCTGTATATATTTTTAGTTGGCCAGATTTCTTTCTATTTTTAGTAGAGACGGGGTCTCACTCTTGCTCAGGCTGGTCTCGA
>JAQIFY010001362.1:0-14241 GCA_028533085.1 Varecia variegata | reverse complement strand
AAAAAAAAAAAAAAAAAAAAAAAACAGAAACAATGGTGATATAGCACCTCTTGTATTTTCCTGGATAGAGCTGGAACCCATTCTACTAAGTGAAGTATCCCAAGAATTGGAAAAATAAGCACCACATGTACTCACCATCAAATTGGTTTCACTGATCATCACCTAAGTGCACATTTAGGAATAACATTAATCGGGTGTCAGGCAGATGTAGGGGTGGGGAGGGGATGGGTGTATACATACATGATGAGTGCGATGCGCACCGTCTAGGGGATGGACACGCTTGAAGCTCTGATTCAGGGAGAGGGGGGCAAGGGCAATATACGTAACCTAAACTTTTGTACCCCCATAATATGCTGAAATAAAAAAAAGAAAATAAATAGAAATGAACTGATTAAGGTGATACACAGATGAATAAAATAAAGATACCAAAGCAAAAAAAAAAAAAAAAAGACAAGAAAGATAAGGAGGAAGCATCTAAGAAGACTCAGAAGTGTAGCCAATGAAGTAGAAGGAAAATAAGAGAAAGAGTGCTCCAGAAGTCAAAGAAAGAAAAGTAATCAATCATGTCAAATGCTCCTCGTAGGTCAAGATGAGGACTCAGGATTCATGCTTCAAAATGGATGAACCTTGAAAATGTTATAGTAAAAGAAGCCAGACACAGAAGATCACATACTGTATGATTCCATTTATACAAAACATCCAGAATAGACAACTCTATATGGAGGGGAAGTAGGTTGATAGATATCAGGAGTTGGGTGGAGGGAGAAATGGGAAATAACTGCTAATGGGTATGGGGTTTCTTTTGGAGGTGATGAAATGTTCTGAGATTAGAAACTGATGCTGACTTCAAACTTTGTGAATAAACTAAAAAAACACAGAATTGTACATATTAAAAGAGTGAACATCATGGTATGTGAATTATATCTCAATTTTTTAATTAAAAAAAATGAAGACTTGGAATTGGCTACTGGATTTAGCAACGTGGAAGCCAATGGTGGCTTTGACAAGTATGGTGGGGGTTACTGGAGTGAATTTAAGAGAGAATGGGGTTCTGGGTATAGTGGCTCATCCCTGCACTCCTAGCACTCTGGAAGGCTGAGGAGGTAGGATTGCTTGAGTTCAGGAGTTTGAGACCAGCCTGAGCAAGACAGAGACCCCATCTCTACAAAAAATAGAAAAATTAGCCAGTGTGGTGGCACATGCCTATAGTCCCAGCTACTTGGGAGGCTGAGGCAGGAGGATCACTTGAGCCCAGGAGTTTGAGGCTGCAGTGAGCTATGATGATGCCACTGCAGTCCAGCCTGGGCAACCAAATGAGACCCTATCTCAAAAAAAAAAAACCAAAAAACAAAAAGAGAGAGAGAGAATGGGAATGGGAAAATTTGAGCACCAATATGGATGACAACTGAAATGGATTGGAACACATCTAATATGTTTAAATATATAAGTTCATGATGTTACTTACAGGGAAAAGTCACAAAAAAAGAACACAAAATCAAATTGGGGGATGCTAGGGTAACAATTCATTATTTTGAGACTAGTAAATAAAGGAAGGAATTTATCCTGCCTTTCCTGTACAGATGGTACCACTGGGTGCCCAAATGGCATATGAGGATACATTTCTCTTTTAAAATGTATTCCAGTTAATAAATGAAAAAGAAATGATAAATTAGAATTTCATCACTGAAGAGCCCCTAATGAATCAATGCACCTAAGCAGTAATCAACAGCTATTAATATTAGCATCTCAAAAAGAGAAACAGACTCTCTAATCCTCCTGATGGAAGAACATACCTTGGAAGTGGTATGTAACTGATCCCGTAACTGATCAAGCTTGTAGATTTAACTACTAATTTTTAGGAAATACAGAGGACAGAAGCTTGTTAAACTACACCCCAGGGATGCAAGCAGCAATATTCAGACTGAAAAAGCCTGAAGGACAAACATCATGGTTCCTTCAATAAACAAATTACAAGTGGGGAAGAGAGGGGAGAGTGAGGAGAGAGGAAACAAATGCAACAAATGGACTTTATTTGAATCCTGTCTCAGATTGAAAAAAAAGTTACAACATATATGAGACAATTAGAAATTTCAACACTGTATATTTAATGATATTAAGAAATCATTAAGTTTCAAGCTATCGGTTATGGCAAAAGCGTCCTTATCTTTTAGTAACACACACTAAAACATTTACAGATGAAACGATATGGCATATGATATTTGCTTCAAAATATGGGAAAGGAGGCCAGGTATGTTGGCTCACACCTGTAATCCTAGCACTGTGGGAGGCCAAGGTGGAAGGATCACTTGAGGCCAGGAGTTCAAGGCTGCAGGGAGCTATAATCGTGGCACAGCACTCCAGCCTGGGTGACAGAGTGAGACTCTGTCTTTTTTTAAAAAAAAAAAAGGAAAGGAAAGGAGAAGTGAATAAGGATATAGATGAAGCAAAACAGGCCATGATTGATAATTGTTAAAGCTGCATAAGGATTATGTGCAGGTTCATTATACTATTCTCTCTACTTTTATATTATTTAGGTTATTGAGTACGAAATGTCTGATTTCCTTAAGTACTAAGTTTGACAGTTGATATCTCTGACATTTCACTTTGACACTTCTTGTTTTATGTTTATTGTGAAGGTAATATTCTCAGTCTTTCAAATACATTATGGCTTGTGATTATTTTTCAAATTTTGTTAGAGCAATTTTTGTGAAACCATGGATAATTCAAAACTTTGTGTTATTTTCAAATATGAGTTCCATCATGGAACCAACAAAGCACAGATAGCTTGAAATATCAACCAAGTGTTTGGGAAGGATGTGGCTAATGAACACACAGTACATCAATGGTTTGAGAAGTTCTGTTCTGGTTATTTTAATCTTGAAAATGAGCGACGTAGGAGACCTGAAACCAAGGTGGATAATGACAAGCTGAAAGCTGTAGTGGAAGCAAATCCATCTCAACCTACGTGTGAATTAGCAGCAAGGTTTGATGTTACTATTCCAACAATATTGGACCATTTGAAACAAATGGGCAAGGTAAAGAAGCTGGATAGACGGGTTTTGCATGAATTAAACAAGCATCAGAAGAGAAATCGTCTCGAAGCTTGCCTTTCTTTGTTGTCACGACATAAAGGCGAACCGTTTCTACACTGTACTGTTACATGTGATGACAAATGGATTCTTTTTGACAATTGCAAGTGTTCAGCACAATGGTTGGATAAAGATGAAGTGCTAAAACAGAGTCCAAAACTGAATATTCATCAAAAAAAGCTAATGGTGTCTGTCTGGTGGTCCAGCGTTGATATTATCCACACTACAGCTTCATGAAACCTGGTCAAGCAATTACAGCAGATGTCTACTGCAACCAGTTGGATGAAATGATGAGGATGCTTGAGATTAGGCAGCCAAGATTGGCCAATAGCAACAGGCCAATCCTCTTGCAAGACAACACTTGACCACATGTCCCACAAACAACACTGCTCAAACTACAGAGGCTAGACTTGGAAACTCTCTGTCATCTACCATATTCACCAGACCTTGCACCAACTGACTACCACTTTTTCCAGGCTTTGGACCATTTCTTGCAAGGAAAAATACTCAATTCTCAAAAAGCTGTGGAAAATGCCTTTCACAATTTCTTCGTCACTCACCCTCCAGGCTTCTTTGCTGCTGGCACAAGCAAACTACCAGTAAGATGGCAAACCTGTGTTGATAGTTTAGGTGCATACTTTGATTAATTGTACTGCTTCTTGTTTGAGATATAATAAACTACACTTTTGATTCAAAATTGGACATTTCTTATTTAACAACCTAATAGTTTAAAACTGATCATTAAAAAACAAACAAACAAAAAGGAGCAGTATGAAGAAGAGGTGAGAACAACCCCAGGACCAACCAAAGCCCAGGCCGCTGCATTCCAGCCTCCAGCGCCTACGTCCTGCCGCCATGGCCACCACGCCCAAGAGAAAGGCAGAAGGGGCTACTAGAGGAGATAAAACCCAGGTGAAGGACGAACCACAGAGAAGATCCCCAAGGTTGTCTGCTAAACCTGCTCCTCCAAAGCCAGAGCCCAAGCCCAAAAAGGCCCCTGCAAAGAAGGGCGAGAAGGTTCCCAAAGGGAAAAAGGGCAAAGCTGACACTGGCAAGGAGGGGAATAACCCCGCAGAAAATGGAGATGCCAAAACAGACCAGGAGAAGAAAGCAGAAGGTGCTGGAGATGCCAAGTGAAGTGTGTGCGTTTTTGATAACTGCACTTCTGGTGTACAGTTTGAAATACTATTTTTTAAACAAGTTTTAGAAAAATGTAGAATTTTGTTTTACTTTATTTTTTAAGCTATGTTGTTTGCACAGAGAATGCTTCATTGTTGTTTTGGGGGTAAGGGGCATGTGTCACTAATAGGATGTCTCCAAAGCTAGATTGATGTGGGGAAAACACTTTTCCCTTCTAGTTTTGAGAGACTTCCTCTTGGCTCTCAGCAGGAGGGATTCCTTCACATTGACACATAGCCACCTTGGCACAAACGCCTGTGGTATGGAAAAACTAAAATCTGTTTTTCTGTTCTCTTCTCCCTCTCTGCCTTCAGCATAGTCTTAACTCCCTTAAACCCAGACCCTCTTGGGATCTGACCCCCAATAATTGGTTACCAGTGTGTCAAGTAATCTCATCTCTCCAGTGACGCCACCGAGATGGCATCCCTCAAAAGAGCAGCGGTTCTGTTTCTAGATTGTAGATCAGATAAATTCTGCCATTTTCATTTCATTTCCTGAAAGTCAGGGTCAGCTCATGAAAAGTTGATAAACAACATGCTCAATGTGAAATGTCAGCCCTCACTCTAAACTTTTCCTGTTCAGAGCATCAGATGAAGACTTCATTGGATTTTATAGTGGCTTTCTGATTTTGGTAGTCCATTGAAGAAGGGAGTTTGAAAGTTGTTGTACACTATAAACAATTGTCTGCCCATGTCCTGCCTGAAATAGCATGATTGTTTATGAAAAGTATCTTTAATAAAGCTGGATACAGTTTGGCTTGGGGAAAAAAACTTTGAGAGAGAGAATGAAGAGAGGACCTGGAGAGGACAAGCACATGCAGACTCCTCTGCAGGGAAGCCAGTAAAGGAAGCAGAGGAATGGGGCAGCACGCAGAAAAGAACGTGGGCTCAATGGAGGGTTTTCTGACAATGGCAGAAATTAGAGGAGGCTTGTATCTGATGAGAGAATGATCCAGTAGAAAGGGGAAACAACTGGGAGAGGGGACAATTGCTGGAGAGATGCTCTCCAATGGTGCAGGCATTAGGCAACTACCTGCAAGTAAATCCAGCAGCATGGTCTCTCAGTGACATAATGCCAGGGACACAGATTTCTTAGGAGAGGAAAATTCACTGAGCTTGTTCTATTTAAGGGATTCACAGAAGTGAATCTGGGATAATTCCTCATCCTTGGGCAGCATCTTCTTGAAAACACTCTCCTTCCTATGATCAGGCTTTAAATCAGCCATGTTTATTCTTCATTAATAGTAATTCCACCTAGCAACTACACACCACCCTTTTCCCAAGATCTTTCGTTTTAATTTAAAAAATTATTTTTAGTTTGTTTTCTTTTCTTTCTTTCTTTTTTTTCTTTCTTTTTTTTTTTTTTTTTTTTTTTTGAGACAGGGTCTTGCTATTTCACCCTGGCTGGAATGGAGCAACACCATCATGGTTCACTGCAGCTTGGAGCTCCTGGGCGCAAGTGATCCTCCTGCCTCAGGTTGCCAAGTACCTTGGACTACAGGCTCAAGTCACCATGCCCAGCCCCTGTTAATATTTTTTATAGAAATAATAAAATGAAAAGTAGAAGCCTCTCTCCCTTGTCCTAGTTCTATTCCCCAAAGATAACCACAGCTCTGTTTATCTTTCTAGCAAAAAAAAGTTGCATAAACTGGGCACAGTGGCTCACGTCTGTAATTTCAGCACTTTAGGAGGCTGAGGTGAGAGGATTGCTTGAGGCCAGGAGTTGGAGACCAGCCTGGGCAACATAGTGAGACCTCCTCTCTACACACACAAAAAAAATTTTTTAGAAAAATTAGCTGGGTACGGTGGCATGCACCTGTAGTCCCAGCTACTCCAGAGGCTGAGGTGGGAGGACCGCCTAAGCCCAGGAGTTTCAGGTTGCACCAAACTATGATGACACCACTGCACTCCAGCCTGTGTGACAGAGCAGGACCCTGTCTCTAAAATAAATAAAAATTAATTAATTTGCAGATGTCACATATATATGTTTGAATAAAAATTCATACACAAAACCCATCATGCTATAACTACTGCTCTGCACCTTACTCCAGCAGTCCCAAACCTTTTTGGCACCAGGGACCGGTTTCATGGAAGACAATTTTTCCACGGACCCGGGATGGGAGGAGGTGGGGGGTGGCAGGGAGGGGCAGGCAGAGCTCGGTCGGTGATGCGAGGGGAGGGGAGGGGAAGGGAGGGGAGCAGCTATAAATACAGATGAAGCTTCCCTGGCTTGCTCATCACTTACCTCCTGCTGTGCCGCCCCCCTTTCCTAAGTTCCACGTAAGACAATTTGTCCACGGCGCGGGGCCGGGGGGCAGTCGTCCCCGGGGGTTGGGGACTGCAGCCTTACTCTTTATACTTAATATACGTCAATCTTTATCAATCTATTTATTTTAATGGGCACAGTGCACTTTTTTTAAAAGCACTTTTCTGTTTATCATATCTTAGTCTCAACAAAACACACTGAGAGAACAATGTCTTTAATTTGCAGATGACAAAATTGACCCAGAGTGAGACTAAGTGACCTGTCCAAGGTCTCAGTAGCTGAGGCAATAGCTGACACTGGGTTCCTTTTACTCCCTGTGCCACAGCGCCTCCCAGTGGTGTCAACATGGCATTTTCCGCCCACAGCATCAAGGCTGCCATTCAATGTACCCTCTTCCTCCATGTAGTCCACCAGTTCTTAGGAAATTTTTCATCTGAATTATTAAGGCCATCCCATACTCTAAAGCGCCTCTTTTTTGTCAAACTTCTATATTTGTGAAATAATTTTTATAACCATTCCATTGGGATTTAAGGTTCTAAATAGAACATTAAATTGTATATTCTTACACAGAATTCCTCTGGAAAAAAAAATAATAAGTTGTATATCTTATATCTAATATTCTAAGGCTTTCAGTGTGGAAAGAGAAGAGATGGATGCCCAGAGAAGTTACTTTTTATAAATTTTTTAAAAATTTAGTCCAATGTACTGAGAATTTTCAAATGTTCATGGTTCTTAACCTTTTGGGGAGACATGGACCCTTTTCTTGCAAATCTAATGAAAGCTATGAATCCTCTCCTATGACAAAAGCACACACACTCAAAATCTTGCTTTCAATACCAAGGCATTCACAGAATTTCTAAAGGCCAGCCACAAGCCCCAGGCTAAAAAGCACTGTGGTAATAATTTCATCTTTTGATTTTGCAATACCTAGGTATATCATGCTTTAAATTCATTCTAACTTTCAATATATATGCCACATCTTCTCAGCCAGCTTGGCATTTGGGGATACCTCAGTATAAGTTCAATTATCACAGACAGTCAGAAAACCCTGAAAAATTTTGGTTTCAGATTTTTTTTTTTTTCTTTTTTGAGACAGGGTCTCACTCTGTTGCCCAGGCTGGAATACAGTGTTGTCACCATAGCTCACTGCAGCCTTGAACTCCTGGGCTGAAGTGATTCTCCTGCCTTAGCCTCCCAAGTAGCCTACAGGTGTATGCCTGGCTAATTTTTGTTTTTTGTAGAGATAGGGTCTTGCTATGTTGCCCAGGCTGGTCTTGAACTCCTGGCCTCAAGCGATACTCCCACTTTAGCTTCCCAAAGTGCTGCGATTACAGGTGTGAGCCAACATTCCTGGCCTTTGTTTCAGATTTTCTTTAAAAAAGCAAATTTTCCATTGAAAAAAGTTGTTCAACAGAAAAGATATTTAAGTTAAGGTTTGACCTAGATTATACACAGATAACTTGACACTCAGTTACTTACACTGACAACAAAACCAAACCAAACCTAACAAAACTCCAGGCTTTGGATATGGTAGGGAAGGCTGGAGGGGTTACAAGATTCATCACATCAATCAACGATTACTCTCAGAAATATAATGAACCTTAGGGACAAAGTTTACCCTACTCAGGTGGCTTTGGGGTGGGCCAAAAACACTCCCTATAGAAAATTCTTTCTTCTATCACCTTCAAATCCTCCACTCTAATTAGGGTATCCTTTTCTGAGGTGTCTTAAGAATCATCTTCTTACAAAGGTTCAGGTCCCCACCGAAATGGAGTCTGTACATAGCATCATCATTGAGTATCAGTAAAGCACTGCATCAAATTTTTTCTCCATGTAGTTAAAACTACCTATAATTTCCCTTTTGCCAGGTGACTATCCCACCTTCTAGTCCAAAGGCCACTCTGAACAAGAGTTTAATCAGCTGTCTAAAACATTACAAGGTTCTTTTCAAACATTTCAAAAGGCTGGCCCTTTTGTTCAGCATTTAATGACAAAGTGAAAAAAGAGGGAAAGAGGGTAGTGACAGATAACACCATTTTCTCACCTCTAAGACTTTTTCTTTGCTGTCCCCAACACCAACCCTAACTTTGTCTCTCAAAGAAGAAACACCTTCGTCAACATGAGTCCCCTCGCTACTGTCACTGAGTGGCAAATGTGCAAGATGGCACCCCTGCTGTGCAGGAGCCGGTTATCCAGCCAAAGCAAATCCTCAGCCACAAAACTCCCTCCCTTCCAGTGTTGATGGCAGATGTTAAAACAGGCAGTTGGGGGGTGGGGGGTTGGTTGGTTGGTTTTTGCCTTGGATCTGTTTCTCTGACTAGAAATACTTTGTCATTTGTTGTTACTGTTTTGTTACTAATTCAACAGAAACCCTGGAGCATAAGGACATGGGACTTACAGGTGTGTACCTGCTTCACTCTGAAATCACATTTAGCTTTTAAAGGAATGTTATTTACCGTGCTAGGGGGCCTGTGATAATGCAACCTCCACCTTTCTTTGATTTCTAGGCTTAGAACAAGCTCCAAAATCAGATTCACATTCTCCCCCTCAAAGTGGCCACTTTCTCAGTAAAATGTTTTAATTAAGTAAAGAGCACAGAAAGCCATTTCTCCCTCTCTGTGTGCTAGTTGAGAGCAGGTTTAATCAGTGTCTGCCCCAACTGATTGCACTACTATAGGCTCTTAGAAGGCCACTCAGGAAAATATATATAAGAAAAATTGCTATAGCCCTGTGCTGGACCGCGCCTCACTGGGAAACTTCTGATTACCTAGCAATATGCACTTGTCCTTGGTTAACAAATGTCCTCACTTTTTATCATATATGCCTGGACTCAGCACTTTTCAATCCTAAACTCTACTGTCCTTTAATCCTCTTGACAGCTAGCATATATTCAAGGGATCTTGAAGGTTGTGTGTGGCGATGTTCAGGAAATGTGAACTGTGGTGCCACCATCCATTTCCCAGACAGGGATGAGGGTCTTTGGGTGGCCACCAGTGAAAGGTCAGGCTTGGGTTTCCGAGAAGGCTGACCCAAATTCCAGGGACAAGCATTTCAGCAGAGTTACCACATTCTCTGCATGCTGCCCGGATCGTGCTGGTTATACCCTACTCATAAAACAAATCTATCATTTATGGCCCGAGAAGAGGGAAGAGAACCTTGTTATTGATCGAGCCCTTACTATGTGTAAGGCACTATGCTAGTTAATTTGCCCACGTTTTCTCAAGGTAGGCAAATTTCTCAATTTCTACAAGCCTGGGAGGTATTATTAACCCTATTTTTTTCAGATGAGAAAGCAAATCTAGAGAAGTTAAATCACTTCTCCCAAGGTGCCAGCCATCAGGCAGTGCCTTGACTTTCTGATTTAGAATTCTCAGATGTTGAGTGTCATAAAGCTGTCGGTGAGATACTGCTTTAACATATCATGCCTGGCAAATAAGGAAAAAGGAAAAACATTCTTTCCAAGAAATATTGCTCAAGAATATCACCCCAAAGAGAATCTATATGATTTTCTCTGAAACAAAAACACAAAGAAAAAGAATTAGACTTGGCATCTTCTCCTCTCAGACTGTCCTAACCCCATCCACTCCCCAAGGCCCAGTTCTGTTCCTGCCTCTGTAATGGCTTCTCTGAGAGCTCTTCAGCCGGACACTCAGCCCTGGATGTCAGCACCATTTGTCTGGCACTTACTGTATACAGCTTTATATTGCTAGTTTCCCCTCTTTCAATTTCCCTTCCCAAGACCTAGTTACCTTATGGAATTCTTTTTTTATGGATAGTAACAAAACTGAAATAATTCTTTATTTGTTTTAGATAAAAAACCTACAATACTTGTTTGCTAAATAAAGGGATGTGTTTTTAAGTTACTAGGCCATTACACACAAAATGCCACTTTTTATTATACTTTCGAATGGCTTTATGACATAGATCTCAGGGTGCATAAAGGTTTGTTTTGCATATATTATTTTCCTTTTAAATTATATGGATATATACCTGATGGAAATTTTAGTGAGCAGAGAAATGGTAAGAACAGGAAAAAAAGTTAAAATCCTGGACATTCCACACACTGGATCATTGGGTGCTGAGATATCCAGAGTTGACACTACTCCAGCGGAAGCACTGTGACCTCATTGGCCCCACCTGCAGAGGAGGGGAAGCCAGAAACAGGTGTTCCCAAGTGCAGTCCTGGGCGAGTGAAAGTACTGAGCTACTCAGCACTTAAGAGGAGGAGACAAGGAAGCCTGTGGCCAGCTCCAAGGCAAGGCAAGCTCTGTTCACAAAATTAAGACTTAGATCAATCATGAGTATCTTTCAAAATAGTTCCCTAAGTTCTTATGCCATCTAATAAAATTTTATGGACACCAAAATTTTTATGTATTTCTCCTTTCTTGCTTCACAGCCCAGTTCCATTACCTTGCTAGCACAAAACTATCTTTCATACTTTGGTGAAACATCCACCATGAAAGCCGATAGTGGAGTAGATCAGGTAAAATGCATAATACCTGGGAATGGCCCTCTAGACCACCCTCAGTATACTGGCATTTGTTTGTGGGTTTTCCTAAGTGATTCCTTGTAAGCGAATGGGCTGAGATCCCGGATGAGTCCATGGATAGTAAGGCAAAGCAATCTTGTGGAATGGGTACAGTGGCGGTCGGTGCTGGCTCCACTTCTATGGAGACTGGCTCCGTCATTTCATACATTGGACACCTGTTTCCCCCTAAATAAAACAAGGATAAACATCCCTGCCCTGTCCTGGCTTGAGTTAAAAGAGATAATACATATGGACATCCTATATAGAGTGTTAATACTTCTCTAGCAGGGAGTACATTAAAGATCAAAGTACCAAAAACATGGTGCTTTGGTCATCAGGGCAGAGTTCTGATATAGTTTATCAGTGTTCTTACCCTGGAAATACAGGTCCAAGATTGCTTTGTCTATACAAAATGGAACTCCCTAACGTGTTAATGGTGTAAACATTGCTTCTATTATTTTCCATACTCCTGTAAATACTTTTTCAGAGAATCACAATGATTTTTAATAAACCTACCATGGATGTGAAAAACAAACTGAACTGCCTAAATATTTGTTGGAAGAAATGCTACTGAGTCCTCAAAGGTTTGTTATTTTTGGGGTTTGAAATTAAAAGTAAAATATTTTAGTGCACCATACATCTGATGGTGATGGTTTTAAATACAACTGGATTCAAAAGCTGGGTGGAAGATGAAAAGAAAGCTAGATGTTTTCCCCTTGGCTTTTAAAATCCCATTTTCTCCTCATCTGCATCTTGAGGGACAGATGACCCCAAAGCAGAAGGCAATAGAAAGGCAGCCGCGAAGGCCATGCCATGAGATCACGCAGTTGGCAGTTTGCTGCGCTCACTCAGTCTGGGTAGGTCTAATGGATGTGGGCCTGCTAGGGTCTGAAAGTTGTGTCCCCCTCAAAATTGTTATGTTGAAACTTAATCCCCAGGGCAGTGGTGTTGGGAGGGTGGGCATCTGGACGGTGATTAAGTCATGAGGGCTTGGCCTTCACAAATGGGATTAGTGCCTTTAAAAAAGAGGCTTGAGGGAGACTGTTTGTCCCTTCTGCCATGCAAGGACGCAGAAAGAAGGCACCATCTGTGAGGCAGAGGGCCCTCACCAGACACTGAATCTGCAGGCACCATGATCTTGGTTCCAGCCTCCAGAACTGTGAGCTATAAATTCGTGCTGTTTATAATAGTCTAAGATATTTTGTTATAGCAGCCCTAATGGACAAAGACAGGGCCTAACTCATATTTTCATAAAAGGTGAGTTCTCTTCTGTTTTACAATGTTAATATGTTGACCCTCCGCCAGACTTAAGAATGACATAAATTCATTGGCTTTGCCTCTGAAACCTATTTTGCACTGCTAGTCTCCAGTTTGAAAGGACAAAATCCAAAATACTGTTCCTTTTTTATGGTCAATGATACATTTTAAAAAGATCTTTCTTCTCACATCAGAAAAGATTTATGCTACTGAAACTTTAAAAGTCATCTGACTTCTTTGAAGGGAAGAAAAGACCTCTTGCTCATTCTGAAAAGGCACAGCAAAATATGACATTAAATTACCTGTCAGATTAATTCAACTGATGTATCTCTAACCATAACAAGCTACAAGGCTCTATTTCCTTGGTGTGATATACTTTTCAAAAGATCTCTTAGCTGCTTTATACAGATAATCTACCTCAATACTCAGGGACTCACTAACTAAAGAGTCTAGGAATTTCATTCACATATATTCTGTTAGTCTAAACTATGGATGGGCATTTTTTTCTCCTAAGCTTCAGTTTTCAGTAGATCATTTCAAATGCAAGAATCTATAGAAAACAGAAAATGCTTATACGGTCATGTTTCACCTGAATAATAATATTTCCATTACCTTCACTAAACCAGAAGGCAATTTAGCTTAAAAACAGATAAATAGAAAGTACGTTCTCATGTGTTTCATTATTGAAGAATGAAAGGCCATCAGTGAAAAACAAAGATAGGAAAGAGGTCACCAAATAAGAAAACAAAAACCTTCCCATATGAAAGCATCCATTAAGTCATCAATACTTGGGAAATACACAATTTTTAAACACTTACAAATAGAAAGCCCCAATTTCCCTAACATCCCCTAAAACTAAGTTACATCTATCACCAAACAGTCCCACTTTAGATTGTTTTCTAGCATTAAATATTACATGAATCCATGGCCTTTAAAATACTCTTCAAAAAACATGAACAAAGACTTAGAAGTGTCTGAAAGGTTAAAGAAATATTAACAAGTAACTTTCCAAAACTAGATAGCTCTTTTAAGAAGTAATTTTGACAGTTTTTACTGCTGGAAGATTGCATATAAAAATAACTCTAGTGTATTTTTCACATAATTTTACCCAGAAAGACATTTATGTTGTATGATATTTTTAATGCCATATCTTTTTCTTTCAATTTTTTTTGCTTGTACTTATCAGTGATATAAATAAAATAAAATTACAAATATACAGAACATGTAAAATGAAATTCTATTTGGTTCACATTTTAACATTACCTTTCTACACCATCTGCCTCTGGATTTTCAATAAGAAATCTTTTGATTTATAAATCTTCATCTTTGCCAAAAGACCGTTTCTAGAGCTTCAGAAAGTTGTCATGCTAATACAATCACAAAATAAAACGGCAAGGAGCAGCTTAGGAAGACACAGGAGAGTGGGTATTTTATTACATTTCTGTACCAGATCATTATTTCTAGGAGGTAATTCATAAATTTTTAATCCTTCTAGTGTTCGTGAGCAATGTTGTAAAAAGGGCCACTCCTGACCTAGTTCAACCTCTTTTATCACAATAGTGGCAAGAATTTTTTGTGCAGGAGAAATTGGTTATTCTATTATCTTTTAGGCTAAGGCTTATTAAATGACAAAGCATAATTTATGCCCTTCTCTTTGGATAATGAATATTGAGATCTACTTCAAGGCCAGTACAGGTAATATTCCTTAAATTCAAGGCTGCAGGCAACATACAGATGAGTGAATGGTTTTTCATATTCTGACAGTTAATATCCATTAAATTATAGCATTTCAGTAATTCAGAGTGATGGTTAATGTATCCTGTTTAACATTAATTTCTGTAAGTGCAATTGAGCAGGAAAAGAGAATTTTTCACTACTTGAGCCCTCATGATAAATGAATTCAAGCTTACCAAAATAACATAA
>JAQIFY010001361.1:0-14241 GCA_028533085.1 Varecia variegata | reverse complement strand
AGCCAGCTGGGGACACCTAAGAACAAGTCCTTTTTGTTCCTTCCTGTCCCGCCCCAGCGGAGAGCAGGGAAGAGAGAGCAGACCACGCCCATCTCCTCTCCCCGCCAGGAGTCCTGCCTGCTGGACTTTGCATCCAGCGGCAGATTGAGGGAAAGACCGAGTTAATACGCGAAACAAGAGACTGCATTTATAACTGAAAACGACTGAGAAGTGTTGGAACCAGCTGGAGAAGTCATCAGGGGCCAAATGCCAAGAATGCGGCCTGACAGATTACAGGTTACAGTTGGTAAAAATTATTTGCAAAAATAACGACGTTTAAGATGTTGACATTTCTCAAACAAACTAGTTCCAGGAGTCATTGTCTTTATTGTCCTTGGTTCCTCCTTTCTTACCTCATTCATTCATTCATTCATTCACTCATAAGCACTTGTGTGCCAGGCACTGGCCCTAGACTTTTGTGATGAGCAAAACAGCCTCGGTCCCTGTCCTCATGGAGCTTATAATCTACTTGGGGAAGGAGACATTAAACAGCTATTCACACGAGTACATACATAGTATTGGATTATAAGTGCAATTAATTATTATAGAAGTGTAGCCAATTGGTCTCCATGAGACTTTTATGGAAATCAGTATTTGACCACAGTGTCCTAAAAACAGTAGCTGAAAGGCTTTCTTTATTCAGGTGGCTTGGGCTTAGCCAGTTCTTTAGAAAACCACATCTCTTTGCTGTGGTTTGCGTGGCAAAGGGACAGGAAACATGTTACAGAGATTGCGAAGAGGTGCCAGGTCAGGTGGGCTTGTGAAGCCCAGAAGAGGCACAGAGGAGGGGTGCACTCTGCCAAGCAGGAGGGACCTTGGTCTATGTAGGTAGCTGGAACTTCACGTCCACATCCACAAAGCTCCTTGAACTCAAAGTCTGTATCTCTATTGACTAAGGTAAGGTGGTCTTGGCCCACTTAGCAAGAGCGTTCTGTTCAGCCTCTTTATTCTAACTCCAGTGAGGGGTAGATCAGTTAGGATGCACTGGATTTTGCTGTAGTAAGAAACTGGGAAAAGTTTAAGCTATTTAAACTCAGTAGCTTAAAAACAACTAAAAAAATCCTTGCTCATACTATGAAATATATGCTCATTTGAATCAACAGGGAACTCTGCTTAAGGTGGTCTCTTGGGGATCCTGTCTGAGGAAGGTTCCTTCACAACAGTCTTCCATGACTGCAGAGGCCAAAAAGAACATATGACTCCTGCCCTGGCTCTCAAAAGTTTCCGTCCTGAAGAAATGTGCATGTCACCTCTGCTCACATTTCATTGGCCAGAGCAAGTCATATGCCCTCACCTAAGTTCAAAGGGCAGAGAGATATAATCCTTCCATAGGGAAGAACATCAAATATTTGTGAAAAACAGTACAGTCTGCCACAAAAGAAAGTGCTGCGTGGTGGGAGATTTCACCAGCTGTGTGACTTCAACAAGCCAATTAACCATGCTGAGCCTCCATTTTCCCATGCATAAAATGGGGATAATAACAGTTCTGACATAGCAAGAACATTGTGACGATTCAGTGAGATTGCATGTAGAGAGCTGATCACAGGGCCTGGTACAAATACTTGCTCAATACGTGGCAACTTTTTTAAAATTAAGTTGTGGAGAACTTTTGTTGCCACAAGGCAAGAGTAAAATGAAATTCCCACGGTCACTTCCTTCAACTGAAACTGCTCCCTTGTTAAAGGTCATGGACAAACTCCTTGAGTCCAGTTCCAAGGGGCTGTTCTCAGTCTTCACCTCTGACTCCTCCACAAAGGCAGACTGTGTTTTATGGTTCACGAATATTCACTGCCTCTCCTACTGAGTCCCTCCCAGTGGCCCAAGTATATTCCTAGCCCCACTGATTGCAGGTTGGCCGCGAAACTCGCTTTGGCAAGAAAAATGTGAGATCATGTGACCTGTGGCACTTCCATGACCTGTACCATTTCTAGGCTTTAAGGGGCACCACATGATCCTATCATTGTCCTTTTCCAGTGCTGCATTGGTAAATGTTCAACAACTGGCTCTCGAAGGGGAAAAGTATTTGCCAATTTCTACATAAACACTCCCACCATGACCGATTTCAAGCTACCAGTGTGACATCATTGAGCACAGAGTTGAGAAGAGACGTACGCTATCAGCTTTCTCTAATGCAAGCTGACTCCAGCGTACCAGTGTATCTTTTCCCTCCCCTCTGAGAACGGCATTGTTCTAGATAGGAGCTGCTCCTCCAGCCTGCATCCCTGATGCACAGCAGAGCCATAGCTGACCCACAGCTGACATGTAACCCCCTCTGTAAGTTAATATTTTGGGGTTACTTGTCACTGCAGCAAAACTTAGCTGAAGCTGACTAATATACTCCCTGATACTCTTTCTTTGGCTTTGGTAACACTCCTTCTTCATCATTTCAATCAACAAACATTTATCAGTGCCTACTACATATGAGAAAACACAGCATAGTGGTTAACAGTGCAGAGTAGAGAGGCAGACCTGAGTTTGTAGCCTAGCTCTGCCATCTACTAGCCATAACCTTGGGCAATACTCGAACTTTCAGTTCTTAAATTTTTTCATCCATAAAATAGGACTAGTAATAGCATCTACCTCATCAAGTTGTCATGAGGATTAAATGATTTCATATATGTAAAGCATTTGGCATGGTGCCTGGTATCAAATGATAGCTTTTATTATTATCACCTACTTCCAGGCACCAAGCTAGGGGCAGGAGATCCAGTCAGGGAACCCCTGCTCTCAGTTCATTCATGGCCTGGGGTAGGAGACAGACACAAGCTGAAAATCACAATAAATCGTGACAAATGCAAGTGAAGGAGGGTGAGCTTCGGGTGCCAGAGCCGAGTGTGAGGCTGTGGGCCAAGTGCCCAGAAGGCTTCACAGATAAGGGAATATTTAAACTGTAAGAAAGAGTAGGAGTTTTCTAGATGAAAAAGGGAGTGGGTGGGTAGAATGAAATCTCAGGTTTTCCTCTTAAGTCAGTAATGATTTTCTGCCCCCTTTGCTGGCCACTTCTTTCCTCTCAAGTGTTGGCTCCCCAGATTTTAGTCTTCATTCTCCGTCTTCTCTCTACCCTCTCCCAGGACAAACTCATCTACTCTGTGGTTTTGATGCAAGCAGTAATAGTTAACATTTGCTGAGTGCTTATTATAAATAGGGCACTGTGCTAAATACTTTATAGCCATTATTTAATTTGATGTTCACCATGATTCTCTGAGGCAGGTATCACCATCCTGATTTTGCAAGGAGAAAGTGAGGCCCAGAAGGGTTAAATGATTTGCAGCATCACAACAGGCGCTTTCGGCAGCAGGTACCAGAATACCCAAATAAACGTGGCTTGAACATTAGGGGTTGAGCTCCGAACATGGGAAGTTTGGAGGAAGGTGATACCCGGGGGTTTGATTCCGCAGCTCAGGGGTGTCAGACCCTGGGTCAGCTTCCCTCTGAGTCTCCTGGCTCTCCCCTCACGGTCCCACGATGGCTGTTTCACATTAGGCATTGCATCTTCCCTCAGCATCCAAAGTTAGGCAGGCAGTTTTTCTTCCTGGGCATGTCTCTTTTAAGTGGAAAGCAAGGCCTTTCCCCAAAGCCCCCAGGAGACTGTCCTGTAGGACTCCGCCTTCCTTCCCTCTTTTTGCTTCCTTACCCTATTGAGTTGTAACGCTAGTCAGACTGACCCACCCCCAGCTCTGTACCAATCAGGGTTCTTGGTGGTTAACCTAAGCACTGAAGGAATTTATTGAATAATACAAGGTTCCCATGAACTCCAAACACGAGTAGGAGCCAAAAGAAATTAGGCCAAGAACACAGCCAAAGACATGGCACAGGAGATGCCTGGCTGGACAGCCACTGCTGGTCATCGTCCACCCACTGCTGCTGGACTCTCACCTCCCCCCAAAACAGGCCCTGCCCCTTCTCTCTCCCTCAAGGGTCAAAGTCCTGGGCAGGAATGTCCCACTGGCCAGGCCTGGTCATGTGCTTACTCCCTTTTTGCCTGGAAGACAGGCAAGATTCTGCCCTCTCAGCTTCTGTATGGTGACTTTGTTGTCCCCGAAGTTCTTTGCAGTAGAGGATTTCCAGGACACAAGAGGGGTGCTCCTCTGATGAGTATCACAGCCCCCCCAACTTCCTGTAGCCTCTCTTGTCACCAGGCCTTTGCACATGCTGTTCCCTTAGTCTACCTTCTCCTCCTCATCCTTAAGGTTTCATCTCACTTGGGTGTCATTTCCCTTCAAACCTGAGCTGGGTGCCCCTCCATTGTGTCCCCACTGCAGCCTGTATTTTCCCCAGCTTAGCCTCTGCTGATGTTTTATTTGTGTTTTTCTCTACTTGGCTGCAAGTTCCATAAAGGTGGAGACGCTACCCTCCTTATTCGCCACTGGATCCTAGCACCAAGCACGACACTGAGCACATAATGAATGCTCCATAAATGTATGTTGAATGAATCAATTAATGAATGAGATGAGATGAATATTAATGGCACCACCAACCCCCCAGTCACCTGGCCCCAGACTCGGACATTCTTATTCCCATCTGGTCTGGTGTCAAGTCCCATTAATTCTACCCCCATAGTCCAGGCTCTCATTACCTTCCTCCTAGACCTTTGCAGTAGTTCCCTACAGAGGATATCTGTTGTTTCTGCCTGCCCAATAGCGCTTCCCTCCTGTTTTGAAAAGTGCCGCCATTTGCTTCTGGGGAAGTACTTCCATTCCTTGCGGTCTTGAGGGAACTGTCAATCAAGGTCCTCTTCACCTTTGCCAAGCCCAGAACATGAGATCCCACTAAGCTAGAAATTCGCATCTTGAGTGGAATGACACAGATAGAGAAAATGATCAGAAATGGGGTTTAGGAGTGCCTTTACTCAATTTTAGAACCAAATGATAGGCTAGCCACAGAAGTAAGGCAGAGGAAGATCAGAATATCAACTTTATCACTGATAAAGCTGTTTGAGATGTACCCTGATAGAAAAGTAGGCTAATATTGGACCCTAAAATGCAACTTCTCCACCCAGTCCCAGGAAGTGCTGGAAAATCATAGTCCTCTCTATGAGGGCCAGACCTTGGGAAATTTATAACATGGAGGAAGAGAGGAAAAAAAAATCCTTTTTCTAGGCAGGCATATCTGAAAGAGAAAGAGTAAGGAAGAGCTGAGTTGAGCCCAGTTTAGTCTCGCCAAACTCACTAATAAGATACAGGTTGAGTAACCCTTATCTGAAATGCTCAAGACCAGAGGTGTTTCAGATGTCAAGTCGTTTTGGATTTTGGGATATTTGCATATACTTAATGAGATATATTGGGGATGGGACCCAAGTCTAAACACAAAATTCATTTATGTTTTATATATACCTTATATGCATAGCCTGAAGGAAATTTTATGCAATATTTTAATAAGTTTGTGCATGAAACAAAGTTTGTGTACATTGAACCATCAGAAAGCAAAAATGTCACTATTGCATCCACCCACATGGACAATCTGTGGTTGTTTGGCATCACCATCATTTCTGGCTCTGAATTTACATGCTACCAATAAGCAATCATTTCCCTACACTTATTCACACATAAGTATGTAACAGTAAAAAATATGACATACCATTAATACAATGAAAAACTAATGTGTTCAGGATAAGAAACATAGTAGCATTGCCAGAATTACCCGGGGATGCTGAATAAACTGTGTGTTGTGCATCTGCACTTTGACTGCAACCTCTCACATGAGGTCAGGTATGGAATTTTCTACTTGAATATTCAAGTAGAATGGCATCAGTATTCAAAAAGTTTCAGATTTTGGAGCATTTTGGATTTCAGATGTTCAGATTTCAGATGCTCAACCTGTGTATCAGTCCTTCTCCTCTGGGGTATAATAGGTGGTTGAAGGGAAGAAGCAAGAGTGTCACTCTAAAGGAGGTCCCTCCACATGGAAAAAGCTAGAGCAGGGACTAATTGTTCCCCTCAGCATTGTTCACTTGCTCCTGATGTCTAGACTACCCAAAGCAGCCCTGGCTCCTATCACTTCTGAGGCCTGTGGTTGTACAACTGTACACTCCCAGTGAATTACTTTTTTTGCTTAATGTCACCAGAGTCTGTTTCTATTTGTTTGCATCCAAAGAACATGAATTAGTTTCCTATTGCTGTCCTAACAATTACCACAAATTTGGTGGCTTAAAACAATATAAAGTTATTATCTTCAAGTTTTGGAGGTCTAAAGTTCAAAATGGGTCCTATGGAGCTAAAACCAAGGTATCAGCAGAGTCAGGTAGCTCTTCTGGAGGTTCTTGGGAAGAACCCATTTCCATTTCCTTGCCTTTCCCAGCTTTGGAGGCTGCCACCTTTTCTTGACTTGTGACCCCTCAGCCAGCAACCACATCACTCTGATAGCTGCTGTGTCATCACACTATCTTCTCTGACTCTCCTGCCTTCTCCTTTCCCTTAGGAGGATGATTGCAATTTTACTAGGCCTACCCAGATCATCCAGGATAATCTCTCTGACTCAGAATCCTCCACTTGATCACATCTGCAAAGTCCTTTTTGCCATATAAGGTAACATGGCCACAGGTTCCAGGGATTAGGACGTGAACATCTTTGAGGGGCTATTATTCTGCCTACCACCAAACACTACCAGAGATACTTTTAACTTGTCTTGCATCCACCTCTTTCTCTCCTCTCCAGTCTATACTATAAGTGATCTTTATAAAATGTGAATCTAACCATAACTGCCCTACCTAAAAAACTTCCCAATTCCCCAAAGCCCACTGAATAGAAACCATAGCACACTCTGCTCTCGCCTGCTGCTGAGGGTTTGCTCTGAGTGTTCTCTCATCCGGAAATGGCCCTCTCCCCAAAGCCAAATCTTTCCATCCTTCAAGTTCTTTCTCTTTCATAAAGACCGCCATGGTCCTTCTAGCCAGAACCCAACTGGACGGTGAGCTTCACATGTTACCTGGCAGTGCTGGGCACCAGCCATTCAGACAGGCCTGAGATCAAATCTCTGCTCAGCCACAGACTAGTCATGTGATTTTGGGGAAAGCACTTACACTTTCTATATCTTAGTTTCCTCTATTAAAAAAAAATGGAGATAATGAAGTAGTTATCTTATGCGTAGCTTGTTGTGAGGATTCAATGAGATAATGCCCATAAAGTGCTTAGCCCACTGTTTGACACGTAGTACTCAATAAATAGGTGTGTGGTAGCAATTATTAAAAATTAATAGTTGAGTAAATAAATGAATGAGATACTCTCTCCTTCCCTTGGGCTGTCGACATTCTTCTTATGGCCCTTAGCATACCCCAAAACCTAGAACATGGCTGGGTGCAGTGGCTCACGCCTGTAATCCTAGCACTCTGGGAGGCCGAGGCAGAAGGATCGCTCGAGGTCAGGAGGTCGAGACCAGCCTGAGCAAGAGCAAGACCCCATCTCTACTAAAAAATAGAAAGAAATCAGCTGGACAACTAAAAATATATAGAAAAAATTAGCCAAGTATGGTGGCACATGCCTGTAGTCCCAGCTACTTGGGAGGCTGAGGCAGAAGGATCGCTTAAGCCCAGGAGTCTGAGGTTGCTGTGAGCTAGGCTGACTCCACAGCACTCTAGCCTGGGCAACAGAGCGAGACTCTGTCTCAAAAAAAAAGAAAAAAACCTAGAACATTTTTTAAATTGAATTAATAAATCTTACATTTTGTGTATTTTGTGTAGTCTTAGTTGTTTTCCCTCCTGGGGGGCCCATGCCTTGTCAGAATTTCATTGGGATTGGTGGTAGGAGAAGGCTGCTCCTACTCCCATTGCCTGATGCCCTGTGCACAGCAAACCTCAATAAACTCTTGTTTTATGGGATTGAAGTGAATTCTGGCTGCATAGAGGCTTCCACCAGAGAAAATCCACTTGTTCCCCTCTCTTTCCCCCCATAAGCCCAATACTCTCTGGGGTACCTGGTTTTCATCCCCAGTCTTAAGGGTGACTCTGCTACTGTGTGATCTTGGACTGGTCACTGTGTATCTCTAGGCCTCAGCTTCCTTTCTGAAAAATGGGCATAGCAGTCCTTGCTTCCTTCAAGGTCATGGGGAGGCAAGATCAAGATCAAGCAGGCACCCTGTAAAAGTCCAGAGTAGAGATGAGAAATGAACGTTAACTTCTTTTTATTATTATTATTTGGATATATCTTTTAGACAAGAATCTTAACTTCTTCTGTGTGGTAAAGTAGAAGAGACCACAGCTACAGTGCTAGCAAAGTCATCCCTAGGTTATAGGAAATGAGTTGCTATGAGCCTGTGGGGAAACAATGGTTTCATAATCACACTCTCAACTGAAGGTCCAAAGGGCCCTTGGGGCTGTAGGAAACTTTCACACACCAAAAGGCTGTAGAAATTATTTCCCCATTCAAGACAGGCTCATCTCTTTTGAGAGAAACTATATTTTCCTGACTTAAAAAGGTGGTCGTTTTTCTTATTATATTATAAAAGTAATACCTTTTATATTTGAATTATAGAATTCATTATAGAACTTTTACAAAATATGAAAATGCACAAAGGAGAAAAGCTCCTCTAAGCACACTGCACAGAGGTCTCCACTGGTAACTATCTAACAAAATCAGGATTTTATTGTAACTGCAATTTTGTATCCTGCTAGGTGAACATTTTCCCACTGGATTAAATAGTCTTTTTTTTTTTTTTGAGACAAAGTCTCGCTCTGTTGCCCAGGCTAGAGTGCGATGACGTCAGCCTAGCTCACAGCAACCTCAAACTCCTGGGCTCAAGTGATCCTCCTGCCTCAGCGTCCCGAGTAGCTGGGACTGCAGGCATGCGCCACCATGCCCGGCTAATTTTTTCTATATATTTTTAGTTGGCCAGATAATTTCTTTCTATTTTTAGTAGAGACGGGGTCTCGCTCTTGCTCAGGTTGGTCTCAAACTCCTGAGCTCAAACGATCCACCCGCTTCGGCCTCCAGAGAGCTAGGATTACAGACGTGAGCCACCCCGCCCGGCCTAAAGAGTCTTATACAATGGGCTGATTCCAGTATAAAAGTTTGTTGCAATTTATTTAACCAATCTCTTATTGTTGGACATGTGGGGTATTGCCTTTATTTTTTGGTTTGTTTTGGGCTGTTACAAGAGCTGCCATTAACATAATTGTTACACAAATCTGTACACAAATCCTTGATTATGTCCTTTGAATTCCCCTAAGTGGAACTGCTGGACCAAAGCCTATTTGATATATATTGCCAATTTGTCTTCTAAGAATGATTTTACCCATTTACACTCGCACAGGCAATTTCATAGGACTTCAGGGGAGTTGCTGGTGTCATTTACTGTCAAATGCTGAACTTGGGCTCTCGGCCCAGCTTCTAGTCCTCTTTCACGCTTTCCCGCCCACTCGGCACACTAGCTCCAAGCGCGACAAGCACCCTGCACCCGGTTGTCCATGCTGGCCTGCCCCTTCCTTACTCCCGCCCTGATTCTGCCCAATCAAAAGTAGTCTTCCTCAGTGCCGCCATGCGGTTGGTAAGGTGAAGTGTCCGTCGTGCCCAGGGGCGGGCGGAGCGAGCTGACGGACACGGCGACGGGCCAATGTGAGCGGCGAGAGGGGCGTGCGCCGCGTGCGTGCTGTGCGCGGCGCGCTGGCCTGGAAGCACTGGACTTGTGAGGTGTGCGGACGGGTTCCCGTGAGAGGCATTGGCGGACATGGCTCCCAACGTGCCAGCGGCCGAGCCCGAGCCCGAGCCCGAATATGCTAAAGGCATCCGGGCCGTGCTGTTGGGGCCTCCCGGGGCTGGCAAAGGTACCCAGGTGAGCGGTGACACCGGGCTTGGCAGCGAAGCCCACGGAACTCCAAGGTCAGGGCGGCCGGAGATCCGGAAGCCCTTTTCTTGCCCGGGAGCAGGCCGTCGGCTGAGGCCTGGGGGGACACTGGCCGGGGTCTCGGGTTCTGGTGAGGCATTTGGGGGAGTGTCCAAATTGGAGGTTGGGGGAGTCTGGGTTAGGCTTGGGGTGTTTGAGAGATTCAGGGTTGAGCTGTCCGCTGGGGATCTGAGGGCCGATTAGGGCCGTTAAAGCGTTAGAGACTGAAAGATTTGAGGGGTAGGGTGAGCCCTGGGCTAAGGCATCTAAATTACAAGCTAAATGGAGGCAAGAAGCTTTATAGCCCAGATTCTCTGTGAGTCTGGGGTGAATTGTCCAGAATCAGGATTACATTGCAGGCACTAGAGCTAGGAAGACTTATTTTGGTTAATGACAGGAGGTGGGAGAGAGGAGCATCCCCAACACGTGGGGCAGAGTGGGAGCTGACATGTGCTGATTAGGAGCACTGCTAGGAGAAGTGAGGTATGGCCAGTTAAGTTGGGGGGATGGGAGAAAACCTAAGGCTCTCCCTATTTATCTGATACCTGTGGTCGGATGTGTAGAACTGACTTATAGCCTGGTGAGCCATGGGGGTTCTGGTTAGGACCCTGAGTCTGAGCCTTTGAGCTGTGCCCAAATTAAGGATTGGAAATGCTCAGAGGGCCTCTGCTTGGAGTTGGGACTGAAGCCACTGAAGACTAAGCAGCTCAGGATGACTCAAATGATTTTTGGATGAGAGGGAGTTTGAAATTTAACTTCCTCAATCAACAGGTAAGAGAACATGCCCAGAAAGGTCAGGTGGCTTTCCCAAGTTAATGAAATTGGTTTCTTGTAGCCTGGGATCTCAGGAGCCCTGGGGCTCCGGTGGGATTGGAGTCTGAAGTTACCTTTTGCCTTAGCTGACTGCGGGAACCTCACTTGGCATCTGGGACCCCTCCAGATCTTCCTGCTAAGGTCTGGCATTGCCCCCCAGGCCCTAGGCCTCTGGTTCTTGCTTGTTGTTAGTCTTTAAAAAGGGAATGCCTGAAATTCTGAGCTCCCATCTGCGTCTACTCTTCCTAGCACTTGGCCAAGTTTAAAGAGTCTTGGCAGCTGGGCGTGGTGGCTCACACCTGTAATCTTAGCACTCTGGGAGGCCGAGGCGGGTGGATCGCTCAAGGTCAGGAGTTCGAGACCAGCCTGAGCAAGAGCGAGACCCCGTCTCTACTAAAAATAGAAAGAAATTATCTGGCCAACTAAAAATATAGAAAAAAAAATTAGCCGGGCATGGTGGCACATGCCTGTAATCCCAGCTACTCGGGAGGCTGAGGCAGAAGGATTGCTTAAGCCCAGGAGTTTGAGGTAAGCTAGGCTGACGCCACGGCACTCACTCTAGCCCGGGCAACAAAGCGAGACTTTGTCTCAAAAAAAAAAAAAAAAAAGAGTCTTGGCAAACAGACTTTCTTACTCATCCTTGGGACCCCCTGTGACACCCAACACAACTTGGTACTTGATCAGGATGAATGTCACAGACTAATGTGGGCAATGAGCAGCAGGGAGGTCTGGAACACTCGATTCATTCCTGTGACTTTGCTTTCTGCCTCTGGGCAGTAGGTCAGGAAGGACTGCTTTCTCTTTTCTCTCCTCCGTAGACTGAGCTGTTTCTTCCTTGGAGCTCATGAGTAGTACCTAGTCTCTCTGTCCTCAGTGTTGTTGACATCTCCTCTTTCCTGTTGCTGCCACTTATTTATTAGGTAACCTGCAGCGTAAGAATGTTTAATCCCAGGCTTTGCAGACTTTTGCTGAGTGACCAAGTATAAACAGTGTTAACTCAAATGCGCTGATTTTTTTTTCTTAACTCATATTGAAGTTAATGATTTCAGTAGTTATGAAATGGACAGCCCATCCCAATGCTGAGACAAGGGCTTTATAGTCTAGCAAGCTATGTAATTTCTGAGCCTCGTTGTTTTCACCTCTTCTCTTACCTGTTGATTGAGGAAGTTAAATTTCAAACTCCTTGTCTTCTAAAAGTCATTTGAGTCATCCTGAGCTGCTTAGTCTTCAGTGGCTTCAGGTCCCAACTCCAAGCAGAGGTCCTCTGAGCATTTCCAATGCTTAATTTGGGCACGGCTCAAAGGTTCAGACTCAGGGTCCTAACCAGAACCTCCAGGGCTCCCCAGTCTATAAACCAGTTCTACACATCCACCCCCAGGTATCAGATAAATAGGGAGAGCCTTAGGTTTTCTCCCATCCCCCCAACTTAACCCTTAATACCTACCTTACTCATTTAACATTTCATGAGCACCTACCATTGGAGATAAAGCAGTGAACAGACTGACAGGGTCTTTGCCCACATGGACTAAAAGTTCACAAGGATACTGAAAGATTATGTTATATATGTGTGTATAAAGCACCCATAAATACCTAGATGACAGCCTGGCATATAGTAGTACTCAATAAATATTGATTCCCTTATCTTAGTAACATATCACCCCTCCCCTCCTCAGCTTGGATGTATTTCAGTATAAAATATGATTTATTCAGGAAGCTTTGAAAATTATACTTAATGAAGTGATTGATGAGGGTGCATGTATCCTGGGAGTTGGTCAGAGAAGGCTTTGTGGGAGTAGAAGAGATGTGATTAGAGCTGGGGATTGAGGAAAGGGTAAGATTTGCACAAGCCATTTAACCTTCTTTTCCAGGGTTGGAACAATAGGAATACTTGTGGTTGTATGTGGTTTTATGGAGTTAAAGTTCATAAATCAGAGGTTGCAAAGTGGCAGCCTGCAGTAGCATTTAGCCTGCAGGCACACCCCACACACGCTTGCTTTTTATTATGAAGAGTTTTGAATACACAAAAGAAGACAGGATGGTATGATGAGCCCCATGTGCCCATTATCCAGCCCCAGCAACCGTCAGTGGTGGCCATTGCTTCCCCATCCACTCTCTCTTCACAGGTTATTATAAAGCAGCTCCCAGGCATCATAGCATTTCATTTGTAAATACTTCAGTATGGATCTCTAAAAGAGAAGGTTTTTTTTAAACATAAGCATGGTATCCCCTTAAAACTTAACAATTTTTAATAGCAGTCAGTGTTCAAATTTTCATTTGTTTTACAAATGTGATCATTTTAAGTCTCTTTTAATTAATAAGTTCCCCTTCTCTTTTTTCTTGTGGAAGAAACTGGGTTGTTTGTCCTAGGACTGTTATCACTCATTCTGGGAATTTTCACTTGTATCCCCATGGTGTATTTAACATGTTCCTCTGTCCTATTTCCTGTAAATTGGTAGTTTGATCCATACACTTAATTTGATTGAGGTTCAATTTTTTGGCCTGACTACTTCACAGGTGTTGTGCTCCATTAGGAGGCACGTAGTGTGTGTTTGTCTCTGTGGTGTTTGTAGCCATTGCCGTTCAGTGCCTAGGTCCAGTAATTCATTATTGGTGGCAAAATGGCAAAATAATCATGTAATTCCTTTTTCCTTTATAGCCTGAAATATTTCTATAAACAGAAACTTCCCCCCATCTATTTGGTTACCCAGTGATATGGTTTGTATGGAAAAGGCAGGAAAAATGCTTGATTTGTTCCCTTTGTCAGTGTTCAAAAAAATAAGTTGACCACAGAGTGCTTTCCATTGTGAAATTTCTCTTAAAAATCTGGAGCTCCAGTTTCTCTTGAGAAATCAGAAGATCTGGCAGTGATGGGCCTCCATTCCAGTGTGGCGCCAGTCACTGGCAGCTGAGTGGCATTGTCTCTTTGTGTGGTCCATGTGCTCTCCTGTCTCCCGCACAGTCCTCTTCACTGCCTGTTGCTTGTATTTGACTCACTTCATTCATTTGCACTGTCTGCTTTGCACCCACCACCCTCCATCCCCGTTGGTAGATGTTTGCAATCTTTGATGTAAGATCCCTAATGTGAGGTTAGTGACTAGTGCCTGCTCAGTAATGTTTGTTTTCTTCCTGCTGGTACTGCCTGTTATATACCTGCATAGCTCAGTATTTTATGTGTATTATGTTGGCTGAAATAATGTTTCCTTTGAAAACTCCACTTTTAACTAAAATAAACATTTGAAAACTACCTGTTTTTGTGTCAACATAATGTTTTAAAACATCTAGAATACTTGTGTTTCTTATTTTATTTAAATAACTTCATTTCCCTGTCTCCCTTTTGGGATTGGATGGTCCTGCAGTGTGGTCAAAACTAAAGGTATATTTCTGGCCGGGCGCGGTGGCTCACGCCTGTAATCCTAGCACTCTGGGAGGCCGAGGCGGGTGGATCGCTCAAGGTCAGGAGTTCGAGACCAGCCTGAGCAATGAGCGAGACCCCGTCTCTACTAAAAAATAGAAAGAAATTAGCTGGCCAACTAAAATATATATAGAAAAAATTAGCCGGGCATGGTGGCGCATGCC
>JAQIFY010001360.1:0-14242 GCA_028533085.1 Varecia variegata | reverse complement strand
TTTTTTTTTTTTTAATTTGCGCTGAAGGACTATGATGAGGAACATTTCAAAGCCTTTTCAGAGTTAAAAGAATTTAGAGCCACTGTTTTTTCCTTGTTCACATAGTTCTCTAATTCTTCACATAACTTGTTTATGCGAAGAAGGGCTTGATTTCCTATTTCAAAAATCAATTCCCTTTCCTCCAAAAGCCCTTCCTGACTGTTATCTTCTGAAGTATGTAGATCTAGGCTGTGTCTCTTTGGATGGGCCCATCTCCCCAGATTTAAAGGTGGTGTTTGCCATGCAACCTCAGTTCTTTGATGGATCTGAGGAAAGTCAGTGATTTTCAATTTAGCCGGCGTTTCCTTGTTGTAAGACGGCAGTGATGACTTACAGGCTCCATGCATGGTCAAGCTCAAAGCAGAAATTGGTCATGGCTTTTTCATTTTAAATTTTTACAATAATATATCTGTTATTATTAAAAGTTTGGACCAGGATGCAGAGCTTCAAAGTGTGAAATTACAATGCCCACTTGTCTACACATCTTGCATACTTTCTTTATAATTCCTTTTTAGTACATAAAGCAGACTTTTTGTTAAACTATTTAAACAGTCTAATATACACACAGAAATGTGCCAAATCTTAAGTGCACAGAACAATGAATTTTCACAAACTGAAAGTCACTTGTACAACTAGCACTCAGATTAAGAAACAGAATATTACCAGAAACACCTCTCCAGCCCCTTTCAACTGCCCTTTCAACCTTGCTAGTTGCCCACATCCCCAAAACATATCTATTATTCTGGCTTCTTACAGCATAAACTAATTTGGCTTGCTTTTGAACTTCTTATAATTGGAAGTGTACCATATGTGCTCTTTCATATCTGACTTGTTTGGTTTAAGGTTATGTTTTTTAGATTAATCTGCATTATTATTATTATTTTTTTTTTTTTTTTTGAGACAGAGTCTCATTCTGTTGCCTCGGCTAGAGTGAGTGCCCTGGCGTCAGCCTAGCTCACAGCAACCTCACACTCCTGGGCTCAAGCAATCCTCCTGCCTCAGCCTCCCGAGTAGCTGGGACTACAGGCATGCGCCACCATGCCCAGCTAATTTTTTCTATATATATTTTTAGTTGGCCAGATAATTTCTTTCTATTTTTTAGTAGAGACGGGGTCTCGCTCTTCCTCAGGCTGGTCTCGAACTCCTGACCTTGAGCAATCCACCCACCTCAGCCTCCCAGAGTGCTAGGATTACAGGCGTGAGCCACCGCGCCCGGCCTAATCTGCATTATTGTATGTAGTTGTAGATTGTTCACTCTCATTGCTCATTGTGACAATTTATTTTTTCATGCTACAGTGGATGAAGGTTAGCATAGTTTCCAGGACTGCTGAAACTTTCTAATACACATCTTTTGGTGAACACGTATATGTCTTTTTCTTAGGTATATGCCTAGGAGGAATCTAGTGGCTGGCTTTCAGCTTTCATAGACACTGAAGAGCAATTTTCTGAAGTATCTGTACCTATCCTCCCTTAATCCCTCCTCCCTTTACCTCCACCAACACCACCTAGAGTGTATGAAATTTCTGGGTGTGTCACATCCTTTTCAACATTTGATATTTCACATCATTTTTCCTTTTGCTCTTCTGGAGTGTATAGTGGTGTTTCATTGTGGTTTTAATTTTCTTTTCCCTGCTGAGTAATAAAATTGAGCATCTTTTTATATTTACTGGCCATTCGAACATGCCATTTATTATGAAGAATTTTTAATCAAGTCTATCTTCCTAGCTAAACTGTGAGTTCTTGCTAGGCAGGATTCATATCATTACCTTTGCATCTCTCAAAATCTGCCGTGATGTCCTTCTTCTAATATTCCTTTCACCCAGCATTGCATAGATGCCTGCTTAACTGAATGAATGTACAGAGCATGTAGGGTTCTCCACTTTTATATCTCAAGCTATTCCTGGTAACCACCCCAAGGATTATTCCTGGAGAATCAAGTATGCAAGTTTTAGATTTTAAGCATTTTTTTAAAATCTTAATAAATATTTACTCAGTGCCTAGTATATATTGGGTACTGTGTAAGGCTGTGTTGGCAAAGGGTTTATGGGTGAATCAGAGACAATTCCTTTACTCAGGGAACATCTAAGCCATGTGCCAGCCTAGATTAAATGCTGGTTTTTGAATGAGCCCTCCTTTAATATAAGATCTTGATGTCTGTTCCTGCACGTTTCTGGTACAATTGGATGGGAAGAAGCTGATTTATAGTACTTTAAGCATATGAACATGGAAGCCACTTTGAAATTTAGTCTTGAGAGATATCTGCCTAGTAATTTTTTTTAAGGAAAAAATAAAGATTTTTCACTGAAATTTTTTTCAAAATTGCTATAAAGTGTGTTTTGGAGATGAAAATATCCAATTACTTGGTTCATAATTTCTCAGGTATCCTGGACAGTCTCAAGTGTCCATGTGGGTTTTATTAAAGAAACCCTCCTTCCCGTCTGGCATAGCTGTATTATCCTCTGTAATGGCAGAACTGTGACCTCCACCCTGAGGACACACTCTTCTCTGCACTAACTATGACACCCAGAGATTTCATTTTGCTTCAGACACTTTCCCATTTTCCTCCGGTATCTGTGAAAAACTCCTCTCTGGGTTCAGATACTTTATGCAGTAGGTATGCACGTTGAAAAAATGACTTTCAGACTGTGGACAGCCACTTCCCAAAGGAAGAGTATTGTAACTGGTAAGGTGATGGCACAAAGCCAATTTTTTCCTGGTGCTTAGTTGGGAGATCTCATTGTACGCTTAATTTATTATATATGGGAATAAATTCTATTCCATTTATTTCAATTTGAATTTCCAAATTGTAATGTTTCCCTTTGTGCTATAGGAATAGGATTAAATGGGGAAAGGCTAGGACTTTTAAGGCCTGTATTTGGGGGGAGGGCAAAGATGGAACAATGAGTGTTGTGATGATAGTGAATAGCAAAGAGTGAATTCTGTGTGTTTTTGCTGTAGCACTGAAGTGAAGAGATATTAGCTTTGGCTGTTCACAAAATAGAGCATCATGATTTTCAGTGTTTGAGAGAAAATTGAAGGAAAAAGTTTTCAGTACTCGACATGTATTTGCATGCACAAAATAAAATTATTTGTCCACCTTAAAAAAAAATAATATATTCATTCTGCTTTTTTTTTTTTTCCTAATCAACTTCTGCTGTAGAGATTAAGGAGAAAAATGAACTCTTCTGTGGAGCAACTATATATATTTAGTACCTAGCATATAAATGTTGGCTGTTGTTTTTTTAAATATTCAAAATGATTCAAAACTTTTTACCTATTGAAGACGAGGTCACATGGGTATCTCAACAGTTATCTGACAATTCATGTGCTACTTCCTTCCCTCTGTGCTCTGTGAAGTGATAAATGGTTTCACAGCTCGTGTTTCATTGAAAGTTGCTCCTGTAAACAATTTTAGGATTTCTGGCCTCATACACTTTCCCTCAATTATAGTTGAGTCCCTGGGAAGGTTTCTATATACCGTGGACTTGAACCTGTCCTAGCAGCCACAACATGGCAGCTGAATTTTCTTCCTCTTCCACCCTGGTTCTGGTTCTGCTCTAGTGACTCTGCCGCTAATGACTTTGATGTCTGCAGAAGAATGGTTTCTGCAGGCCACCCTTACCTCCCCACCTCCTCACTGTGACTGTGGGGACAGAGCTAATGCTGCAGTGCTCAGGTGTCCAAGGCCTGTGTGTTCTCCTGAGACCTTCGTGTGTTAAGGTCATACTCTGCTTCATGCCGAAGTAGGGAGGATACTTCTTTGCTCACTTCAGTGTTAACCTTTATCAAGTATGTCCCCAAGCAACACACCTTATGCCCCAGTGTGTCATTGGGTTTCTAATGAGGGAGCTCTTTCATTTTCCATCTGTTGTCCCTATCCCCAGAGTCCTGGCTGGGAGACATATGCAAATGACCAGCACCACACTGCACTCAGAATGGCCTCCCCCTTCTGGTGACCAAGGCCTTGTTACTGATTTAGGCTTGTCTCCTGGACTCTCCCTCCCCTTAGTGGAGTCTGTCCTTGCTTTGTGAGGGCTTACCCTCCAGTTCTTCTGACAGAAATGTCCCTTTTCAATCATGCTCACAGCTTCTGTAGGCGTTTTCTGGGACTTCACCACCACTACGGCCCCCTAAACCCTGCCCACCTGCCTCAGCACTTATTTGTGAGGTTCCTATTTTTACCAGTAAATACAGCTATTTAGAAAACATTTCCAGTTATCCCATATCCAAACCAATGAAGCTTAAATTTTGTACTTTGTGTTCATAAGCTTCTCTGCTTAGTTTCTGAGATTTTAAACTATTCGCTACTTTTTCAAACCTTCTGCTTGCCTATTTTTTCTTGGCTGTATTTGCTTTTCCTCACCCTGTTTAACTGCAAATACCCACATGGCACTGTCCCTGAGTCCTTGCTCTTCTACTGTGGCCTGCCCCCTTTGACACCATACCTATTGCTTTGATTGCCACTAGGTCAGTTCTCTTTAGGTCAGTCTCGGATTTTGACTTTTTTTTGGTCTAGTCACTGAATGTTTTTCAAGACACTGCTATATGCCAAGCACTGCAGTGATGATGAATATGCTTCTGAGTATACTCTTGAGGAAGGCAGAAAAGGAAGTAGATGATAATATAATGGTGATTTAAGATAGCACTATGTAAAGTCGTGAAAAGAGCGTCTATGAGGGATGACAGCCTTAACGGGTAAGAAAAGTCGTCTTGCATTGCTATTGTTTTTCGTTGGCTCAGTCAGCACTCCTTTATTTATCACTTTCCCCTGGTAACAACCCCTGACACACCATCATGATTGAGCCAATAATTCCACCTCATCCTCCTGCCCACAATAATAAGTACAGGGATAGACATATGAACTTAGCTTGGCCAACTGAAGACATTCCCCTGGAATTTTCCTAAGAATTCTCTTTCCTCTCTGGTCCAGGGGCAGTGGTCTGCAGTTTTGTTGCCACCACCTGAAGAAATGAAGCCATTATATTATGGCAGTGGGGAAGGGAGACAGGGTCTCTGCACAGAGAGAGATCTGATAACAGGTGTGTTACTAAGTGAGGCCATGCCTGAAGCTAGCACCATCACCATTCTTTCTGTTAATATATCTCCCTTTTTTTGGTTTAAGTTGGTTCTGGTTTTGTTTAAGTTGGATGGTTTGGGATTTCAGTCAGCTGCAACTGAAAGAAACGTGATTTAAATGTTTCCTAGTGGAAGCGATGTCAGAGTCGAGTGTTGAAGGAGGAGGAGAAGACTATCACAGAGATGGGAAGCACTTTGAGCAAAGGTTGCAACAAGATGGAAACATGAAAAGTGAGGACATTAATGGAGGGTAAGGGATCCTGCTGCAGGGATGTTGGGGAATCATTTCCATGGGAGAGCAAGCAGAGGAGCTTGGGGCATTACTCTGAAGACAATAATAAAATAATGCATTTTAGGAAGATGGCTTTGGTACTGTAATCTTTTTTCACTCAAGTATATTTGGAGAATGACTTGGAATGGGAGAAAAACAAAGGCAAGGAGAAAATTTAAACAACTCTTGTGTTACTCCAGTTGGAAATGATGAAGATCTGAATTAAGGCAGTGGTCCTCAGGACAGAAAAAATGAGTAGCTTCAAGAGAGAATAAAGAGGCAAAACTGCCAGGGGAGACCTCAGGCTGTCCTGTGGATGAAGGAGCCATTCCACTGAGATGGGGACCGCCGGAGGTGGAGAGGGTCTGGACGGAAGATGAGGCATTTGCCCAGAGTGCCTGGAAGCTCAAGCTGTCTTTATGTCACTGACAGATGAATCTTAATAAAAGACAATTTTTCAAGGTATTTCTTCATCTGTGAAAAGAATTTGCAGGAAGGATAGCTTTAGATTAGTTGATCTTTAAGATTTCTTCAAGTGATTTTTTTTTTAAGGAATTGATTATATGCCACTGTTAGGGAATCTACACAAAGGTTTAAATTCTGACCTCTCTCTCTGGATTCTAAGCCTTCTATTTTCATTTGGCCTCTCTGTGCCTCTCTAGTCCTGTTGATAGAAGCCTTCCATGCTACACTCTCTGCTGTAGAGAGAGCAGTTCCTTCCATGCTCCCGCAGATGCTGAGTTTATAACACTCCCTCGTCTGGAATCCCCTCTCCATCTCTTTCTTTCTCCGTTGCCTTGGCTCAGCGAGTCCTGCATTCTGCTGGATGCCTTCCTTCTCCTTACTGTACTCTGTACTATGGCCCTCATGTAACTTCTCTGAACATCCACTTGTACTCAACTCCTGTGGAATGAAATTGCTTATACATATTTGCTATAATTTAGAGCTCTAATTATTTCATATGTTGGTTTGATTTCTTACCTCAACCTAGTACTCCTTAAGGGGGTTTGGTGTCTGGAACAGTGCTGGATGAATTGTAGAAGCATCATATAAACCAGTTATATGTGATCTTCATGTCTCCTGGAATCTTCCCTCGTCTCCACTTTGGCAAAATTCAACTCATACATCCTTTAAAATGCAGTTCAGATTCTCATCTGTAAAGCTAAGCCCCAGACTGAGCTGAATTGTTTACTTCTTCTCATACATATAAAATACATAATGTATAACATATATTTGAATATTTGTACGTATTTCAGTCAAAGTATTTCTCAAGTAATATAAAGCAGCATCTCCAATAATACACCTAAGAGGCAAACAGGTTTATTTTAATATCCTTATTCCACCATGCCCAGCACAATTATTACTTGACCCTTGGAAAGATTTTTGCAGAGAAGAGGATCTCATATTTGTGTCCATGGAGTCCCATTAGCACACTGCAGCATGAGGAGAAGGTTGAGCTCATCCAGGGAATAAGCCCATCAGCTGACAGAAAGCAGGTGATGAGATCTCTCACCAGATTAAAAAGGGAAGGGCAGCAACTCATTAGGAAACACAGAGATGTCTGCTTAATTACTTGAAAAATGTCTGAGCCAGTACATTTTATGACACCTGGAGGGTATAAACATGCCCATAAATTTAATTAATTTTCTTTCTTCTTTCATTGCACCTGTATGGCCTAAAGGAAAAGAAGTCTAATGAAAGTACAATCAAGCACTTCTGCCGGACTTCCACAGTTCATTTGGGCAATATTCAGAAAATGAAATACTGAATTTTCCATCAATATATGGGGAGAAATGTATTTGGAAAAATGCAGCCCAGCAGTGAAATTATTTCCATGTCAAACTCTGATCAATGGCTCCTTCAGCTTTATTTCCAAAAAGAGCTTAAATCTCTTTATAGATATATTAAAATATATTTAATACTCATAAATCTCTATGGAGAAAATCAGAACTAGATATCATTGTTTTCCTGAAGAAAAGCGTTATGTGAGAGCCGGAAAGCTGAGGGGAATTGGTCAAATCCATAGAGCAAGTAGCTCCATTTGCTATCTATTTGCAGTACATAACACATTTTTGTTAAAAAAGTCTTAAAATCTATGATATTACTGTTTTTATCAAAAGTAAGCTTAATAGTAATGAGTATGCTTGAATATCCATGGTTGTATTATATCATTTAGTGAGTGCTTCCTATCTGCCAGAAACTGTACCAGTACTTTACATTACTTACCTTGAATCCTTACAACAACATTGCGAGGAAAGTCATCCCCCATTTGAAATGACTTCTAGTGAAATTAAGGGACTTACCCAAGGTCACATAGCTAGAAAGTGTTGAAACTAGGGTTCAAATCCAGGGCTTCTGGGCTCCGAAATCTGTGCTCGTTTAATGTTGTTGTATGGACAGTAATGTCAAGCCATTTTTTTTTCTCTTGTTAATTCAGTGTCACTGAACATATGAAAAGTTTATAACATGTCTTGCTTTCTTAAAAGAATCTTGACATTATTGAGCTTTGAATAGTGAATTATTCATTGGAGCTTCTGGACATAGCCTGAAAAATCTGCCCTCCCAAGAACTTCCAGAGGAAAAATGCAGCTGTGTATGATTCCATTTAACCTAAAATATACTTGCCTGTGTCCAGCTGGTCCTACAGCAAACAGAAGGGGTTTCTTTACCTCTGTGGTGTAGGAGAAAGAGGAAAGAACTGTTGCATATTGAGCACCTACCATGTGCCCACGATATACCCAGCCTCTTGCACGCATTGACTTGTTTGAGGTACGTGTGTGAAGGAGGTGACCATTCAGAAGCCTGTTATCAAGCAATGCCCATTGCGAGCATCCCAGGGCAATGCTACCAGTTCTCTTGGAATTCTTCTTTTAAAAGACACCGTGGTGAATGCCAAGATTCACAGCTGAACATATTCTGGGGTGATTTGAAAATTGCTGCTAGATAAAAGTGAAAGGAAATATTTTTATTTTAGCTGTTAAATTCCTCATTCTGTCATGAAATACCATAGTTAGTGCTGTTTTCTGCTTTAATCTCTTGTAAACTCATTGACTGTTAATGTTTAGTGGGCTCATAAACTAATTTGAATCGATCTGATTTTGCACAATCAAGCCCATTACACTTGCTTCAATTTTTTGCATCAGGGCTTTAACATCTGGAAGCTATGAAAAGCACAACAGCCTGTCTAAAGAGACTCTCACAAGAAATCATGTTAGAGGACATGCTATTAAGACCTCGCTAACCATCAGCACTCCAGCCATGCTGTCTCTGTTTCTATATGCCACATTGCAGATGGGAGCAGACAGAGGGATGGAGCATGCATGGAAGACTGCTCCCAAAATCCTACATGGAAATTGCTTTTCCCAAAACAGATTCTTCTCTAGGTACCTACTGAGCTCTCTCCACTTGGTTTATCCTAGGCCAGTTACTAAATTAGTTATGACTAGTTCCTCATTGATACTTTGGATCTAATTAGGTCTAGCTGACAAACTCCTGTGGTAGAATCAGAGACACTTTCTTATTCAAGATGCTGAACTATCATGCATACATCAGTATGGCTCTATGCCTTTGTGCTTTTCTAATCATTATTCTTTGAAGAAGCTAGTAAACAAGTAATTTTGCCTTTGAAAGTGCAACATTTTAAAAAGAGCCAGCCTGTGATTTTATGCCAGCCATAGCAAGGGGGAATTAAGGCATCAAATTCATTCACATATTTGCATGCATTTTTAACCTTGATTTAGATTAACATATGTTTGTGCTTCTTGGCATTTTAAATATATCCTCTCTATGTGGTATCAGCTTTTGTGCATATGCATGGCATAAAGGTTGAGGGAATGATCTCTGAAGTCAACTATCTGCCAAATCGTGGCTTCACAGCTTAGTAGCTGTGTGACCTCAGCCAAAGTTTCTAACGCTCTGCCAGCCTCAGTTTTCTCATTTGTCAGGATTACATCTTACAAGATAGTTGTAAGCATTAAAGGAGTTAAAACAATGTTTGGAACAAAGTAAGTGCTTAATAAATATTTATCATTGTAACACTATGTATTTTTAACTTATTTTAATAGCATTCTTATTCAGAATCAGGCACTATATACTTATTGTGGGAAAAAGAAAAATATAGAAAATGAGTAAAAATCATGTATATTTCTCTTCATCATACCATTAAGAGGTAATTTAGGTTACCATTTTTATGTGTTTCATTCCAATCATTTTTTTTATTTAATTAAACTTTTCCACTTACTATCAACGTAACCTTGAGCAAATCGCTTAATTTCTCTAAGCCTCGTTAACTTGTGTGTAAAATAAAGGTAATTATAGCACCTTCATCATAGAGCTATTTGTGAGGATTAATTGAGATACCCCATGTAAGTTGCCTAGCTCAGCACTTGGCCTATATTTAGGTTAAACCACATGAAATTCACCATTTTTGTCCTATGAAAAAGACAGTTTCATACAGTTCAACCTAATGAGAAGAGCTCCATATATGTTAGCTTTTATGAAAAGGCTGTAGAGGGCTGTGATGGTACAGAGAGGACCTCAGCCCACAGGGAGGCCACACTCCTGTAGCCAAGAAAACATTTCTTTAAAAAGAAACAAGCAAGCAAACACCTATAAGACAAAGCTGAGACATGCCCCAGCAAAGGCATAGGTTAAGTGTTGGAAATTCCAAGGAAGGTAGAATAGCTCTAGGAGCCAGAGTGGCTATGTGATGGTGGTGACATCTGAGCCTGACTCTGAGATGCACCTACCAAAATGCAAGGAAAGGCTTTCTAGGTAAAGGGAACATTTGAAGCAAAGAAAGAGCTGGTAGGAACGTACAGCATGTAATTCATTTGGTTAGAGCATAGGATGCATGAGGACTGAGGGTAGAAGGCAAAGTCCGTGTGTGTCAGCACTGAGCAAAGTACCTTGGCCCTGGTGGGCACCTGGGATGCCTTTGAACTGGTGCATGCTGAGGGGTATACACTCTGTTCAAGAAGCAGGAAGAGTGGGACATTTTTGATCAAGGAAGCACAATTGTCAGTACCATCCTTTGGAAAGTTGAGTTGGGGAAATATGTATGCCTGTCAACCTGAAGTGAAGCTCCTAGAGGCAAAGACACTTCTGTCTGTCCAGGGTCCTGCCAAGCTCTCTAGCTTCATCTTTAACCTTTCCTTCCCTCTGCCCCTACCCCAAGGTCTAACTCTGCTTAACTTATTTTGGTTCCTTCACCTTGCTGAGCTTTGTGTCTCAAACCTTCATACATGTGGTTGCATCTGCCTTGAATCCCCTTCTCCTCACCACTTGGCTAACTTATGTTCATCTTTCATCTCAGTTGTTGCACTTCTTCTTGCAGGAGGTCTTCCCTGACTCACTGTCACCCCGCGTGTCTGGATGGCATCCCTCCTGGGGACTCCATAGCGCTTCCTGCTAGCACTTCCTGCATTTCATCTTAGCTGTCTGTTGCTTTGTACCTGCCTTCTAACCATTCCAGACAGAAAGCTCTGGCAGGGTGAGGGCTATATAACTTACTGGTTAAAAGCAGGGATTGAGAGACATGTATAAAACTGGTTCTCTATCCTGATTCTGCCATTTAGTACTTGAGTGACTTTGGGTGAGTTACTTTATGTAGCTAACTCTCAATATCCTTGTCTGTACAATGGAAATAATAACAGGGCCTAACTTTAGGGTTGGTGTGAGAATTAAATGTGGTAGCATAGGTAAAGTCCTTAGCACAGTGCCTAGAATGTAATTAAAACATCATGAGTACTTATTAAAACTTCGCTGCTAGAAGTCATAATCGTACCCCAGAGTGCTCCACAGCTGTGCACTGCCAGGCACATAATAGGTTTGCCAAATATTATTGGATGATTGAAACGATGCTTGTTGAAATGAAGAAGATGCGAGTGTGAAAAATGTTTTAGAGATAAGAGCCAATGGAACTCTGTAACTTACCTAATTTAGAAGAGAGGGCAAGGGCGAGGGCAGACTCCATTTGGGCCCTGAGCCTGTGAAATGGGGAGACCAGTGATGCTTTTTGGAATAGGAGCAGAAGTGGTAGGTGAGAAAAGATGATCAATTCAGAACTCATTTAGGGGCACACCAAGTGATAAGTCTAGTAGCAAGCTCAACATTTAGTCCTGGAGCTCAGGAAAGAAATAGTAGATATGAGTAGGCATGAATTTCATTTTAAGAAGAGGGACTCTTGAGCCAGTGCTGTTCTAACTTTAGTGTCGTGCATTGGAATAAACCAGGGAGGATGTTAAAAGGCAAGCTTTTGGGTGTTATCTCTATAGATTCTGATCAATAGGGTAGGTCTTCAGTGGAGCACAGGAATATGCATTTTGACACATAGCTTAGATGATTCTGCTGTGACTTTGGACAAACCATTTATTCTGAGTTTCAGTTCCTGCCCTGTTAAATGGGAATAACATCTACCCTTTGTAAGGTGAAAAGGAAGAGAGAACATGCAAGGAAAACAGCTTATGAAGTAGGTAGTCCATAAGGAGGCTATCAATAGGTTGGAAATTGTGTGTGTGTGTATGTGTGTGCACATGTGTGCATACATGAAGGCTATGTAACGTGAGGAAGTAAAGAGTTTCTGGAAGAAAGTATGGTATATCCCATGTGTTGCAAGTTGGTAAAGGAAGGAGAGAAATGATAGAAGGCTAATGAGTGATAAGCAGAAGTCATAGATGAGAGAATTGTGTTCATGGACAAGAGACTAGGGCATGAGGAGGTTGGGAGGAGGCTAATGGTTGTCCCTTGCTGTTTCAAGAATAGAATATTTAATAACATGGAAGAACATTAATGACATGTTTTTAAGTAAAATATAGCGTAAATCAGAATGACCTTATTTTTGTTATATTTAAGTGGTTGTATTATGGGCAGTTTTAAATTTTATCCCTTTCTTTAACTGTATTTATTAATTTTTATATAATTAACATATTGGTTTTATAACAGAAATAAAATAATAAAAATTGTCCTTGAATTTTCTGAATGGAATGAAAGAGAAAATGGTATCTTTGAGGATAACAGAACTGAGAGAGAAAGGTTTTTTTTTTTTTTTTCCTTCAAGTCAGAGAACATTTTTGCTTGCTTGTTAGACAAGGTAAAGGTGGCGTGAGGTGAGGCTAAAATCCTAGAAGAATCAATCTGGAATTGTGTCAGATTGAGGGGTGATCATTCGAATGGAGAAGGGAGACATTTTATGAAGGAATGGGCAGAGAACTGATCAGAGTAATAATGACAGCTTGAGGAATAAAGGTATTATCTTTTACATGGGAATTTTGAAAATTCTAATTCTGTTGTTTTAAGATGTTTTTATTAGGCAAAAAAGTCATAGATTTCATCTCCTAATGGGCCAGTTAACTTCTTTCTGTTCTCATAGGATCGATAAGTTACCCTAATATCAGACACCTGTTTTGTAGAAAGAAGCCAAGGGTAGCAAAGGATGCCATGCAAGAGAGAATGAACAGATCACTGCAAATTTATTGGCATCATGCAAGGAAAAGCTTACCTGTATTTATTGCTAAGGTGTTCCAGTCCGACACAGGACCTAACCTTACCTGAAGATCTGATTGAGGATATAAAATCCTAAATTAAGACTCACATTGTGAAGTTTCCTTTCCCTGAAAAAGACTTCCCTAAAAAGTTTGCCCATGGAGATCTTAAAAATACATTTTCAGGAAAATTGATGCTTATCTGGACCCTCGAGTGCATTGGTCACTGATTTCTAAGGCTAGTGATTTATGACATCATCTCCGGTGTAATGAGTCTCAGTTTTCCTGTATATTCAGACTGTTTCACCTTCTCTAAACCCTCACTGTACAGAGAGCTCATCAAGAGGATCATGGAGCACAGTCCCCTGAGAAGAAGCTATTTGAGTAGCTTCTGTGGTCAGACATTTGTTGTTCCCTAAAGATTTTACTAAATGGATTTGATTCCATTTTCCTGCCTGGAGTGCTGCAGTTTTAAGTACTCCCTACTGGATTACTGTCTGCTGTTTCTTCTGAGGTGTTGCATGGTATTTAACAGAAGCTGCAGGGTTGCAGTGTGCTTATTTAATTATGCAGGAATAATGAGAAATTAAACAGCATTCTAGTTCACAGCTGAGGCAGGATCTATAGTCCTTAGAAATATGGATGTTGGCATCAGACAGAATCCAGTCTGAGACCCACCTCTGTAAATTGTTAGCTCTGAGACTCCAAGGCTCAATTTCTCATCTGTTGTGTAACAATCACTTCCTTTGTAACGTTATAGTGAGTAGTAAATGAGATAATGCATATTTATTAATTAGTATAGTACCTAACATAGAGTAAATGTTTAATAAATGTTAGTGATTACTAATTCTGCTGCTATAGTTGCTTAGTCCATACACCCAGAGAATATCTCCAGAAAAACAAAAGAAGTTTGTCCCAAAGGAAAACATTGATTTGCTATTTAACCAGGACATAAGATTTATTTATTTTTTTGATCCTTCCCTTCTCCTTTCACATTCACACAGAATGTAGGATTTAGATGGAATGAAATTGGAAGAATTAGCAATTTTCCTTTGATTGTCAAAGACTGTGGTAAGAACTTGACTTTGAAAAAGTGCTCTCTGGGCCAGTTCTGGGATTAGTAGGCTTCACAATCAAAGATATTGCATCCATGTCATATGTCAAGGCAGGTGAGACACCTGCTTATAGGACAAAGGTAGGTTCTGTGTGAAAATATGTAAATGTGTCTGTGCAAGAGTTTTGGATAGTTCAGCCAACGTGGATTAGGGGTTAAAACATTGCTTTGGATTTAGACAGATCTGGGTTTGAGTCCCAGATAAATCACTTTACTAGCTGTGACCTCCTGAGCAAAGTATATAACTTCTGTAAACCATAC
>JAQIFY010001359.1:0-14244 GCA_028533085.1 Varecia variegata | reverse complement strand
CAGGATGCTTTTTAAGGACTTGGCTCAGAATTGGCAACTGTCACGCTCTACATCAGTAGGGCAGAGAAATACACTCTGCCTCCAGAGGGAGGGCAGTGGACATTTGCTGAAAGGAACCAAACTATCATGGAGACTTTGGGCAAGTCACTCCCCTCTCTGGCCCATCTGTGTAGTTTGGGGGCTGGGCATTGCCAAGCGTTTTCCCCATTCCAGTTCTCCATGACTCCCTGGGACAGTGGAGTTTTATTACATTTCCCAATCCAGGCCTGCCCTGTCTCCCAAGGAGTCCTGGAGTCCCACAGTGAGCTGGCCCTGCGGTGGGGGCGTTAAGATCCAGGCTCCTGTTCCTTCAAGCTGTAGGCCCCTCCCAAACCTGGCGGCTCACCCCACCCTCCGCCTGTGCAGTCTCCACCTGAGTCTTTTTCTGAGCCACTCTACTGTCCTCAGTCCCACCTGCTCCCTGAAACTCCTGCTCACAGCCAGCGTTCACTCCTTGATCTGACACCTTAGCTCCAGCCACTTTCTCTTTGGTTGTGTCTCTGCCAGCTCCCTCACCTAAGAAAAATCCCAGTCCCTACCTGAGCCTGATCCCAGGAGCCTCCCTCACAGGCCCCACCATGAGCTGTCCTCATTTTGGACTCCATAAAAAAGGAAATGAAAACCCAGCCCACCGGGTCTCGCACCCGTAGGGGACTTGCTTCCCCTCCCTCATCAGCCGGGCCAGGCACCTGTGTCGTGGAGCCTTCATCCCACGTGCGTGGAAACCCGGGTCCCTGGCAGATGTGTTCCCGCTCTGGTTGCATTTAAATTGCTCTTCCCGGGACCTGTTTCATCCCTTCCTTTCCCAGCCTCCTGCCTCCCGCCTGTCCTTGCTGGGCTCCTGGCTGTCCCTCTCTCCCTCGTCCTTTGTGTTGCTGCAAATTGCTTTCGGTCCCAGCAAAGCAGGTCTCTGGCTTTGCATACAGTCCAAATTCTCAGCCTGGAGGAGCGGCAGGCTGCCCACCTTCCTTCCCTCCCTCCTGACAGGCGACAGGCACCAAGTCCTCATTGTTCCAGTCACAAAGGAAGATGGAATAGCACCTTGCGTGTGACAGGGAGGTCTCTCCCTGTGGCCGTAAACGCAACTCTCCATGAAGTACAATGAACCAGCCCAGTGGGCCCTCCCCACGTGAACCCGGGAAGGAGAAGCCACGTGGTCGTCATGATAATAGCACTGACCATAACTCACGATCACGGGCCCTTCCTGGGTCGACTGCTGAGCTGGCTCCTTCAGGCACTGTCCCTAAGTGGGCACTGTCACTATTCCCACTGCACAGACGAAGGACAGCAACTTCACCAAGGTCACGCAGCTTGTTAGCAATGGGGCAGGGACTTACACTCAGGGCTGTCTGAATACAGGTGCCTCTAACTACATCCTGCCCCTGTGTGTGGTGCGGAGTCAGCACCCCAAGTATTCTCTTGTGCCCTCTCACCCGTGAGGACCCCGATATGCACCCTGAAACCACTCCTTGCCTCCAGCATCCCCTTGTGCACTGATGAAAAGGCTTCTTGTGCAGCGGGATGTCCCCGTGGGTCCTGGTGATGCTGTCCCTGTGAACTCAATTGAGGCAGCTCCCCTGTGCTCCGCACCCAGCCTGGCCAGGCTGCTGCTGTCGGCTTTATCATGAACCTGCTGTCACATACTCCCATAAACGTCGCCCAGGAAGATCGGACTCCGAAGACTGGGGTTGATTGGTGAACCTCTAGCTAACTACGTGCTCCAAGTGCCACCTCCCTGCTCCGCCATAATGGAGGCTGAGAGCCCCGGGGGGGATCCACACGCCCCTGTTCTCTCCTCCTATTAGTCTGACTTGTGCATTTACAACCCTTCTCACGCTCACTGCCTGGCCAGGGAGGCCAGCCTTCCTCGGCGACAGAGGAAAATAATTAACTGCCATCGTTCTGGCTTAATCAGCTCCAATGTGGGGAAGGTGGTTGTGGCAGAAGGAGCCTGGGTTTCAGGGATGAGAATTATGTGCTCCTGGTGCTTGACCGCCCTCTGCTACTGTCTCATCTTTATTCGTTCTGGCAAATTAAATTAGCACTGTCTTTCCAATCTTGTTCTCCAGGAGGAATGAAACAACAGTGGCATAGAGGGAACTGGCCACAATGGGGGTGTTTGATGTACTTTTGAGCACCCTGCATCTTAAAGGCCCACTGCCCTGAGAAATACCAGGCAACCAGGTCTCCCGGGAATGAAGTCCGGGGCATTCAGAGTCAGACATTTGTCTCTTCGTTATCCAAGACATGGCCTGAGGGGCCTGCAATCCCAGATCTAGTATCACATCCTGTGCCTCAGCTGTCCCGTCAGTAAAATGGGCCTACTCCTAGTGTTGGCATGAGGAGCACAGCCTGGGTTCTGGAACTCTGAGTGACGGCTGCCATGAACCCTCACAGAGGGCTTCGCAGTTCCACCCTGGCAGCATGAAGGATGTGGGGAGAAGAGAGCAAGCCAATTTGAAAATTTGAAGTTCATTTTTTTAGATTCTAAGCCAGGATGATCTCCAAGGCAATTCCTAGCCCTGTGATCATAGAACCCTCCACACCAGGAGTTGCCAAACTTGTTCTGCAGATTTGTCTGTGAGACTTGTCAAAAATACAGAGTCCAAGGCGGTACAGTGGCTCACTGTGGTAGCACTTTGGGAGGCCGAGGTGGGAGGGTGGCTTGAAGCCAGGAGTTCAAGACCAACCTGAGCAATGTAGGGTGACCCCCATCTCTACAAAAAATAGAAAAATTAGCCGGGCGTGTTGGCGTGCGCCTGTAGTCCCAGCTACTTGGGAGACTGAGGCAGGAGGATCACTTGAGCCCAGGAGTTCAAAGTTGCAGTGAGCTATCTATGATGACACACACCAATGCTGTCTAGCCCAGGTGACACAGTGAGACCCTATCTCAGAAAAAAAAAAAAATGCCAGATTCCTGGATCACAGACTATAACTCTCTAAGCAGGTGGCCTGGGAATCTGCATGTCCCCAAAGCATTCAGGATAGTGCTAATAAAGGTAGTTTATAAACCAGATTTTGGGACTTGCTACCCTGACCTTAATGTTCTTAATTGTTTTGGCAGGGGGTCCCACTTATAACCAATGTTCATCAATAGCCAGTTCTCCTTACCTTCCTGGGCGTGTGAAATCTACACTTCCCAGCTTCCCTTGCAGTGAGGTGGCAAATGCGATTAGTTCTGGCCAATGGCTAATGAGTAGGCGACGTGTGAAGCTTCTGAGCCGACACAGTGAAGAGCCCCCGCGAGATCTCCCAGCTTTCTGTGCTGCTGTGTTTAGGATCATGAGGGCAGCGCGTTGAGAAGGTTGAGGCATAAGATCAACACACAGAGGACAGCGGCCCTGGAGAGTCACCTGCCCCACAGGGGGCTTTGGGAGAGGGAGAGTTGGTAAGAGATGAAGAGAGAGAAACTCCTAGCGGGTGAGGTCTGGGGCTGTTCCTGCAGCACGACTCTCGCCTGTTCTGACTAATGCGCATCCCTTTGAGAATCCGGTGAGAACCAGGGGTCTCCTCTCTAGGAAGACGTGCTCTTACGTATGAGCATAAAATGTGGTACCCTCCCGGAGTCCCTTTTTCTCTCTCAGATCTAGGACTTATTGACTCAAGTCACTGCCAGTTTCTTTTATGACACTTTTATGACAATGGTGGCATTCCCCTCCTGTCACTGCTCTTTGTCCCTGCGCTCCTTCATTGTGGACTTGGGAGCTCCAGCTCTCTGCTCCTGCCTCACTTGTGGGTCCACACGTGTGCAGGTGGCAGCAGAATGAAGGGCCTCCTTTGCCAGCATCCACCCTCCTTAGCAGGTGCCTGGGACTATAACTAGAGTTATAGCATTAGCATTTACGTATATATGTGTGTGTCTGTAATTTTGTTTGACCAAATTTCAGGGGTTTTTGTCTCCCTGAATCTTATCCTCTCATTCTTAAACCACAGATTAGTAACTTCAGCTCTTACCTGAGGCCAGAGAGCTCCCAGAGGCTCACGGGAAATTCTGCAGGACGTCACGCAAGCCTCACGCAGGGTTTCCCAGTCATGCAGGGCTCAAGGGGCCCCACCTTTGAACCCGCAGGCACGAGGTGGCTCCCTTACCCTACCCTAGTGGCATCTACAGCCAGAGCTTAGGTTTGGCAGACATTGACACCTGCAGTCAGGAGCTGCCCGAGGCTTGCTTTTGGAACTTCATCTGTTAGAAAAACACCAAACTTCTGAAGACCCCAGAATCCTCTAGCCTGAGATTGTCTGGAGACAACCCCTGCCTCCCGGACTTCCTCGTGCCATTCCCTCTGCCAAGACATTCCCCCTCCCCTGTCTCCATCTCTCACTTTTAAATGTTCCCTGTATCCTAAGGCCTGGTTCAGATGCCATTGAAGTCTCCCCTGACCCAACTAGAATGACCTCTCTCTTCCCAGGACCCCTTAACTCTTGCTTCATAGTCTTGTTGGCTCCACCTCACTTTCCACCTTTGTCTCTGTGTTTTCCAGACTTTTCTAATTAGAGAAAGCCAGTGTTCATTGAAGACCTACTATGTGCCAGATTTTGTGTAAGATGCTTCACCAACATTGCTTTTGATTTTCTCATTAACCTGGGAGGTAGACATGCTTATCCCATTTCACAGAGGTGGAACTTGAGGGTTAGGGAGGTCAGGTGACAGACATATGGCCAGTAAGGGGCATTTGAACCCAGGACTGCCTGCCTGCCTCCCACGTGGGTGCTCCCTGCTGGGCGCCCCATGGATGTGTGTTGAGGGGCCGTGGGTTGTGCCCCCTCCAGCCCCAGCAGCCGGAAATCAGCAGGGAGAACCAAGCAGCTCTCGGCCTGGGCTTGGCCTGGGCTTGGCCTGGGCTTGGGAGCAGGTGCTGGGCGGGTCTCTCCTTCCATCAGTGCGTCTGGTTCAGAGCTCAGAGGGAGGAGGAGAAACCCGTGTTAAATATAGCCTGTGCCCGCATGCCTGTGTCGCTAAGGGCACTTGGGTGGGATGCAGAGTGTGCCGGGGCGGCTGGACCTGGGGGAGTTCACTTACCCCTGGGGCTCAGGGTCCAGGCTGCTGAGTCAGGAGGGGGAGAAGAAGGGAGGGGCGGGCAGGGGAGGTGGGAAGGGGGGCTCAGCTTCCTCCACCGCCTCTGCCCGTGACTCTTTCTCTGTGCTTATTGGTCTCTGCTCTGTCTCTTCTGTCCCACTGTGGCCCCTTCCCTCTCCCCCAGAGTGTTACTTGTCCCTTTGCCTGCGTCTCTCTGCTGTCCCTCTCCACTGTGCCTGCATGTGTCCTGTTAGTCTGTCTCTTTCTAATTTATGTCCTCTCATAATTGCTCTCTTTGTCTTTGTATATCTGTGTGTTTTTTTTAATCATTCAATCTGTTTCTGTATTTTTGTCTCTTTATCTCCCTCTGGGTACTTCTTATTCTTTGTTTTTATTTCCTTGTGTGAATCTGTTCTTTTCTTTCTCTCCCTCTTTCTCCTTTCTCTTCATATGCGTTATCTTCATGCCCCCATCTCTCACCTTGCATGTGTGTGTGTGTGTATGTGTGTGTGTGTGTGGTGTGCCTGTATTTGTGTCCTCATAAACGCTGTCTCTATTTCTCAATGACTTGATTAATTTCTCTCTCTTACTTGCTCGCTCCTCCCACCCCATATTTACTTCTGGAAATCTGGGAGGCTCAGACCGGAGGGCCTCACGTTCCAAGGAAGGATACATCAGTTCCCAGGTGGGCAGACAGCTCTCAGCTGTTTTCATAGGGAAGGAAGGAACAGTCCAAGGGTGGCCCTGAGTCACCTTGTCCAGGTGTAGTGGGGAAAACACTGGACTCAGAGCCAGATAATCAGAGCACAAATCCTGCCTCTTCCACTTCCTGTGTGACCTTGGGCAAGTTGCTTAACCTCTCTGACTTCAGTTTCCTCATTAGTAAAATGGGGCCGTTGTAAAGATTGAACAAGTTAGTTGCTGTAGGACTAGAAGCTCTGTGCATAGTGTAGGGGTGCAATAAATAGATGGATGAGTCAGGACTCAAAGGCTGCCCAGGTGTGGCCAAAGACCCACAGGTGTGCACTGGACAGAGCAGCCACTGAAGGTCAAGGAAGGAGCCAAGAAGGCTTCCTGGAGGTGGATGTAGAGGACAGGCTGTGGGGACATCAGACAGCGGGTGGGGGTCGTTGGGGCAGCAGGTAGTGATGCCAGCATTTCCCTCTTTGGCCCAGAGCCCTCCCCCACACCCCGGGTATCCCCCCCTCAACACCCCAGCTATTCCCAATCCCTCTCTCCAGGGAGGGCCAGCCCCAGGGGCTCATTGGCAGTAGAGAGCTGGGGACTAGGCCTGCCAGGGCTGGCAGAGAGTTACCTCGGCCCTTGAATCCAATCCACAGTTAGGAGGGAATCGGAGCTTGTGCCGGGGAAGCCCGGCTGCGGCTGCCATCCTGCCCCCGCCCAGCATGTGGGACTGGGACGGACATGCTCACTCACTCAATGAGTATCTACTGAGCCCTCACTTGTGTCGGGGGTGGCCATGCAGGGAGTGGCCTAGTTCAGTGGAGGATTCAGGGATGATTCACGCACCCACAGGACGCACAGAGGACTACACTGTGACAAAGAGTCTAAGGTGTGATAAGCACACAGACCTCACCCGGAGGTCGAGGCGGGCTTCCCCGAGGAGGTGATGTCGGAGCCGAGAACCTGAGGGGTGGGAAGGAGCTGGCATCTGCTCTGCTAAGCAGGGTGGGGAAGGTGATTCTGTTCTAGTTATTTATTGCTACGTAACAAACGCCTGCTGAATTCAGTGGCTTAAAACAACCATTTTATTTCACTCACCATTTTGTGGGGCAGGCACTTGGGAAGGGCTTTGCTGGGCCACATGGTGTCAGCCAGGGGCAAAGCTGGGCTGGAGGACCCCTTCCAAGATGGCTTTTTTACTGTCTGGCATTTTGGTGCTCTTTGATCCTGTTTCTTTCCCCACAGGGCATCTGCTCCTCCAGAATCTTCCGCTCCTCCAGAATCTTCCGCATGCCTTGAGCTTCCTCACAAGATGGCAGCACTGATAGATGGAGCTCATACAGGGAGGGGCAGGACTGCTAGAGACCAAAGCAGAAGCTGCCAGACCCATAAAGGCTAGACTCAGAGCTGGCCTGATGTCACCTCCACCATACTTCCCAGGATGCTGAGGGATCCCTCCACCTTCAGACTATAGGACACTCCTTGCTCCCTCTCCCTGCACCCCTCCCCACGCCAGGGCCCTTCTCTGGGCTCCCACAGCTATTTGGGCACTGCACCCCATCACAGCACTTAAACATTGTGTGCAATCACAGGTGCACTCATGGTTCCCCAACTCTGCTGGGGGTACCTGGACGGCAGGGACTGTGGCTGGTTCACAGCTGCAGCCCCAGAAGCCAGTCCAGGGCCTGGCGCCCAGGAAGATGGATGAATGAAAAAAACTACGATGGTTACCTTCCAGTAAACATTTCATGAATGAGTAAGTGACGATGATCATTCCTTCAAATATTTAAAGAGCTGCCCTAGGGAAAAGGGATGCTGCCTGTGTGGCCCCAGGAATTGTATCTAGGACAGAACAGTGAGGCCATCGGGACAGATTTCAGCTGTGTCTAAGGAGAGGCTTTCTAATCATCAGGGCTGTCTCGGGATGGTGGGTGACTTGGGGGGAGTGAGTTCCCCATCACAGAAGGTGTGTAAGCAGAGGCTTGGCAGCGAGGCCTGGTGGCAGTGTCTTAAGAGGTATTTCAGTACTGGACTTGGAAATCTTGAGTCCTGGTGTCAGGAGGGGCCGTGGCCCACTTCTGGGATGATGTGGAGCATCTGTACAGTGTCCCTGCTCCCCTGACCTTTGATGGGGACAGGACACAGGAGAACATGTCACTTGCTGGAGGCCATAAAGGGCTGAAGGGACCTCACATCTCCATTCACCAGGCAAGCTCCAGACATTTGGTCTCCCAAGGCTGAGGACAGGCTGGGGCTAGGACAAGGGCTGTTGCAGCCTCTGGGGTGGGAGGAGAAAGGGACAGAAGGTAGGGAGTGGCCTAAGGGAAGGAGGCAGCTCACGTCCAGGGACTGAACCTGTGTGGGTCACAGACGTCCTGGGTGTGAGTTCCGGCAGCCCTGGTATGACCCTGGCTCATGCTCTTGGGCTCATCACTTCCCTTCCTGACTGAGTTCCCCTGTGTCAAATGACAGGTGGACTCAGTGCGCCCCAGGACACCAGCTGCTGCTGTGTGTCCTTGGCCAAGTCTCTTAACCTCTCTGAGCCTTTGTTTCCTTATGTAGAAAGTAGAAATAACCACAGCCATCCTCTCCAATCCACAGGGTCATTTTGGGAACAAAGTCTTATCTATGAATGAGATAATGGCTATGCATTACCAAATCTTCATTGTGTACCTATGATGTGCTTTGAGAAGCCTGAACTATTATCCGCTCTGTCCACTGCATGTGTTTGTATATTGAGGTGACTGCACTGTGCCTCCCTGTGCAGTGGGTCTCTGCAGCTCAGGACTATCGCTGCCCTTCCGTGACCTACAGAATTGGGCTGGGACTCCTGCTCTGAGGGCAGACACGGCCTCCTGGGAGCGGCGTCCAGGAGCTGTCAGGGACCACAGGCCCAGCTCTCACTGCATTCCTCACCCCAGTCTCTGCATCGCAACAGGCCTCAGGAAAGGTGGATTTCATGAGTGGAACATCACGTGTTTACCGAGCAACAAGCAACTAGAGGCGTCCTGGTTTCTGCACGAGGCAGGGCAGGCACCCTGCGGCCCCTGGCTCCTCTAGGTGCTTCCCTCAGTCCCCTTTGGGCACAGCCCCCAGGCCCACTGATGCCCTCCCCAGGCGTGGGGACCAACAGGAGCCACTGTGCCTCCTGAGTACCCACTGTGCCTGCTGAGCACCCACTGTGCACGGACTCATGAATGCTGTGGAGTAGGGATCACCCCACGCACTGAGAAGGAGTCGAGTCACAGGGCTCAGGTGATAGCCCAGAGCCCCAGTGAGGGGGCCTGGGCAGGTAGCTCGGAGCCCACTGCAGGCTAGGGCAGTTTCCAGGTGGATGGGGCGGGAGTGCTACCCCTGAAGCAGGCCCTCAACACCCCTCATCTCTCACCCCCATCTTCCGGTGAGGTGGCATCAGCTTTTTCCCCTGCAGAGGAAACTGAGGCTATGAGGGTGCCCAAGGGGGAGAGGACAGACAGGCAGAGGGCAGACAGGCCAGGCCAGCCTTGAGCTCACAGGTGCGTGCGTGTGTGCGTGCGTGTGTCTGTGTGTGTGTGTGTGTGTGCGCGCGCATGTGTGTGTGTGTGTGTGTGTGTCTCTCTCTCTCTGTTCCTGTGTATGTATGTCTCTGTCCCTCTGTCTGTCTGTCTGTCTCTCTCTCTCACACACACACACATTCACATGCACACTCACACTCACACACCCCTGTGTTTCCCGCTGGCTTCTGGCCCCTCTCCCGGCTCCTTCCCGCTGCCTGGGCGCCTGGCCCTTCCCCGGGCAGCAGCTCAGGCTGGCCAGGCTCCAGGTGTCTGTTTCGCTCTGACCCAGGCGCAGGAGCGAAGCTGGAGCCCCTGGGTGTGGGGAGGAGGGCGGGGAGCCAGGTACCCGCAGGAGGGTCCTGCCTGGACCCGAGCGCAGGAGGGTCCTGCCTGGACCCGAGCCCAGGAGGGAAGGCTGGTTTCAGAGCTCAGGTGCGCTGAACACTGAACCTGAACGCTCTGCTCTTCGGTGTTTTCTTGTTCCTTCTCTCTGGCCGCTGCCTCCCTCCCTCCCAGATTAGGGAAAGACATTCCATCAAGAGCAAAGAGGTGATTGAACAGTTTTCATTGTCAAAGGCCCGGTAACATGATCACATTGAATCCTCCCAGGCCGTGGGGTCAGGTCATTTTCCCATTTACCCCTGGGAAGGGGAGGCTCAGAGGCGGGAAGTGAATTGCTGGAGGCCACAGGTTCTTTCTGCTGCTGAGTAACCCAGACCTGCCCAACCCCAGCCCCTGCTCCCTGCTGGGCCACACAGCTCTCAAATCAGCTTGGTGTGTTTTATCTTTAAGACAATGATAATCTGTGAAGCAAGTTGGGGAGGTCTCTAGGGCACTGGCTGGGCACAAGGAAGGAAGCTGGTCCCTCCAGTAAGTGACCCTCGGAGAGGCAAGATGAGGAGTTGACATTTGACTTCCCTGGGCTCAGCCAGAACTGTCTCCAGCCTCCTGGAGTGTGACCAAATTCCAGAACTTTCTCTTACCCAGAAAGCCCTGCTGCAGCCATCCCAGGGACTTTCCTTCTCAGGGTCCCGGAGCCTTCAGTCCCACCTGATGCAGAGCCAGCCCGGACACGGAGGGCGAGCCCAGCCCCCGCCCGGACTCCCCAGTGCTGGGCCGGGTGTGGTTCACTCTCTGCTCTGGGGGCCGCGGGGAAGGGGCTGATGGGGACAGTCCTAGTCCTCCTTTGGAACCAACGTCTGTTCCCCCAACTTCCCCTGAGCCTGCTTCTGAGGGCCTCACGGGACAAATCCACAAGAAGTCCAGGAAATCGGAGCTAATAGGGCCTGTCTCATGGGTCATTATGGGGATTTGAGAGTCAGAGTGTTTGGTCCCGTCCTGGCTCGGCTGTCACTAGCCATCTGACGTCATCTGGAAAATGAGGATAATGGTTTCTTTTTCCCAGGCTTGTCGTGAGCAGTGCATGAATGAATGCACCCGAATTGTGTAAAGCAGTGCCGGGTACTTACACGGCAAGCGCTCGGTAATCAACAGCATAGCCGTTGTTATTGTTATTACTTGGCGCCACTGTTTGAAGCCCAGTTTGCAGGATGACAGCTATGGGAAGTAGCTAGAGCTTCTGGTTTTCATCTTAAATGTGTTGAAGTTTAGGGCTCAGAGCAGGAGAGGACATTGCCATCTGGAGGCAGAGACTCAGTTCTCTGCATCCAGCTGAGAAGTGCTGAAATGTTTCCATCAGCATTTGGGGAGTTGGAATGAAGGTGGTGCCAGCGGGGGCCCGAGGGGCATGGAGAGGCAGCAGCAGGGTCAGGGCAGAGGGCAGCTGGACAGGGAGGTTCCTTCCAGGGCCCCACACCTTCCTCCCACTGAGTGGGCCGGCCTGGGGCCGAGCTCAGAACCTGGAACATTGGAAAGAGCATTAGTGTCCCCCATGTCCCCCATTTTACAGATGAGGCCCCAAGAGGGGAAGACCCTTGTCTAAGGCCACACAGCAAATCATCAGGCTGGGCTGAGGCCCCAGTGCCCTTTCCTCTTAGAGAGGCAGGGGGAGATGGGGCTGGGTGGGGCAGGGCTGACCCCCGGGGCTCCTCAGGGGCCATCAGCCCAGGGGTCTCTGGCTGGAGCTTCCCTGTGAGCCCGACCTCATTAGCTGGGGGACAGATGCCAGACAGATGAGGATGCTGAGGCCAGACAGGGCCTGGCTCAGCGTGTAAGCGGCAGCGCAGGGTCTGCAGTCAAGAGCTCTTGTCTGCAAGCACAGCCAGCATCCCTGAGCGGATCCCTTTCATTTAAAATCTCACCCAGAGCGCTGGAGAAAAAGCGGATTTTATTACATCTTTTGTGTCTTGCATAACCCATGCCCACACACCTGTCGTCTTGTAATTATTCTCGTACCTCACTCTGTCTCCGGGGCCCCGAGGCTTCCCCAGGCTTGTGCAGCCTCTGCCCGCACTGCCGGGCTCCCAGGGCGAACCCTCAGTGTGGCACAAAGTACCTGCATTATTTATTTCCCAATAAAAAGACAGCTTGGGCGACCCAAGGGGGGATTAAAACACAGATTTACTAGGAGATGATTGACCATAAAACCACAGGTTAAATCAACATTAGACAAGGAAGGGAGAGGGAGGGAGGGGAGGGACAGCAGCTGCCGGTGACGTTACCCGAGTGGCCTCGCACTCCCACAGGCGACCAGGGTCACTGTTGCTGCCAGGCTTCTGCCTGGAGAATGGTGGGAGGCCTGGACCTGATTCTCTCGCTGTGTGACTCCAGGCACGCCCCTTCCACTCAGAACCTCGGTTTCCCCATTTACCTAATGCAGAGACTGGGTTAAGGGCTTCTCGCTTGGTGTGGGTAGAAAGAGCGTTGTCTTTGGCACCAGACAGGCTGGGGCTTGGGTTCCACTGTTGCTGGGTCCTGGGGGCGGCCTTAGTCAGATGGTGTCTCTCCCCATGGGGATGGCATGATGGTAACGGTGATGATGATGATGATGATGGCGATGATTCTGTAATCATGGTGATAGCTTAACTACACTTAGCATGGGCACTTAGAAATCATGTGTTCGAAGTCTTTCACATGTATTGAGTCATATAACCCTCCCAATAACCCTGTGGGTACGACAGCATCTCCATCTCGTAGAGGAGGTGGATTTCCAAGCCAGGTGTGGGGGCGCCCAGAGAGCAAACTGCTGACACGTCTGTCTGGCTCACAGTGGGCTATTTCTGCCTGTGGGGTCCCAGCGAACTTCTTCACCCTTCAGTGGCTGCAGCCACACCCTCTCCAGGGAGGTCTCAATCCTGGTGGGGAAGAGGGAGATCTTTCAAATGCGTTTATTCCTCGAGTACTCTGCCTCAACCCTGTATATTGGCTCTGTCTGTTACGTTTGCTTAACGTTCTCTTTACTCCTTAGTAATTACTGATAACTTCATTACTGTGCAATAATTCTTCATGTTAATCTTTATCTGATAAAATTACTGTGTGATTCTATCTTCTTTCTGACTACATCCTGAGTGATATAGAATTGCTACTGGGACTGGTCCTAGACCAGCAAACATGGTACTTACTTTTTTTTTTTTTTTTACTAAACTTTATAAAAAACCATTCTTAGCTCATGAGCCAAGCAGAAATAAGGCAAGGGTCGGATTTGGCCCTCAGGCCATAGTTTGCCAACCCCTGGATGAGAGTGACTGCCTGCTGGAGCAAAGAAAATACCCAGACCTTTCAGGGATTGCTGGATACCGGCCAGGAATTGATGCTAAATCCTGGGGCCCCAACATGCCACCGTGGTGCACAGATCCAAGTGGGGATTACAGTGGCCGAGTGATAGGCTGAGTCATAGTTCACATTGGTTTCACAAAGTGCCAGGTCGGTGACTTCCCGAGTCTCTGAAAGGGCACTTGGCACAGCCATGCGCAACAACTGGTGGCATCCCCGCTTTGGCTCTCCCACCCATGGGGTGGTGATGTCATGGTGGGAAGTGCTAAGTAGAGGTCCCTGGAACTTTCTCTCCCTAGAAAGATAGTAAACCAGAAATGATGCTTCCCTGAAGGGAGGAGGGATTGCGAAGATTAATGCCACCATCTAAGCTTGGAAGACGCAGGGGTGCGTCTAAATAGGGGTGTTAACTGATGCAGTTGACTTGTTCAGAAGTTAGGTGGGTCTTGGAGGATGACTGCGGACTGCTATAAACTGAATCAGGTGGCTACTCCAATTGCAGCTACTATCCCAGTCGTATTTTTTTACTGAAGCAAATCAGTATGGCAGTTGGAATTATAAATACTGACCTGGCTAATGCCTTCTCCATACTAGTTTTGTAAGGACCACCAGAAGCAGTTTTCTTTTACCTGGCAGGGCCAACAGTAATCCTGCCTAAAGCATATGATGAGTCTCCTGCAATCTCTCATCCTGTGGTTACTGAGATCTTGGCTGTCTCGACATTCCACAAAACATCACGCTGGTCTACCATCGCTTCTGCTGATTTGGTCTGATGAGAAGGAAATAGCTAACTAAAGGATGGGAGGTAAACCCTACAAAATTTAGGGGTCTGCCACCTCAGTGAAGTTTCTGAGGCTTTAATAGTCTGAAATGTGTTGAGATTCGCTACCTATCACAATAAAAAAGGCACAATGCTTGCTAAGCCTTTTGGATTTTGGAGGCAACATATATCACATTTGAATGTGCAGCTTGGATCCAATAACACGGTCATCCATAAAGCTGACAGTTTTGAGTGGAAATCATAGGAGGAGAAGTCTCTGCAGGAATTCCAGGCTACAGTGCAAACTGCTCTACCCTTTGGCATCATGACGTAACAGTTCCAATGACACTCGAAGCCTCTATGGCAAAAAGGGATGCTGTTTGGAGCTTCCGGCCAGCACTGATTGGAATCTGGTGCAGAAGCACAGTGCAGATTTCTGTGATTTGGTAGCAGATCTCTGCCCAGTGCCTGAGGTGATCTCTTCTGACTCCTTCCGGTGTGGCACTGCCCTGAAGGTGCAGGTGCAAAGGGCAGGG
>JAQIFY010001358.1:0-14244 GCA_028533085.1 Varecia variegata | reverse complement strand
ATAAAATGTGGTATATGTATACCATGCAGTACTACTCAGCTATAAGAAATAATGGTGATCTAGCACCTCTTGTATTTTCCTGGATAAAGCTGGAACCCACTCTACTAAGTGAAGTATCCCAAGAACGGAAAAACAAGCACCACATGTACTCACCATCCAATTGGTTTCACTGATCATCACCTAGGAGCACATTTAGGAATAACATCAATCGGGTGTCAGGCAGATGTGAGGGGGGGAGGGGATGGATGTATACATACATAATGAGTGCGATGCGCACCATCTAGGGGATGGATACACTTGAATCTCTGATTTGGGGGGGAGAGGGGGCAAGGGCAATATACGTAACCTAAACTTTTGTACCCCCAAAATATGCTGAAATAAAAATAAAGAGAAAAGAGCCAGGCATAGAAAGATGATACTGTATGACCTCACTTATATGTGGAATGCAAAAAAGTCAACCTCATAGAAGCAGAGAATAGAATGGTGGTTGCCAGGGCTTGTGGGGTAGAAAAAATGGGGAGTTGCTGATCAAAAGGTACAAAGATGAATAAGTTCCGGAAATCCAATAGTTAATAATACTCTATCATGTACTTGAAATTTTCCAATGGTTATTATTGAGTCTAGTCACCATGATTTGATCTTTACACATTGCATGCCTGTATCAAAACATCACAAGTAGCCCATAAATATGTACAACTATTATGTATCCATAATAACTAAAAATTAAAAAAAAATTTAAATTAAAAAACCACCCCCCAAATTGCTGAAGTGTAGATCTTAAGTGTTCTCAACACAAAAATATAACTTCAAGGTGATAGATATGTTAATTAGCTTGATTGTATTAACCATTTTATAATGTATTTATATATCAAAAAATCACCTGGTATACCAAATATGTATACAATTCTTATTTGTCAATTATACCTCAATAAAGCTGAAAAAGAAAGTAAGAGTGGTACTGGCATAGGGTCAGATATGTGGAACAATGAAATAAAATAAAAAGCCAGAAAATCCCTACAAATATGATTGATTGATTTTTGACAAGGGTGCCAAGACCATTAATCTTTTCAACAAATAGTGTTAGGAAAACTGGATAACAACATGCAAAAGAATGAAGTTGTATGTTTAACTTACACCATACATAAAAATTAACTCAAAATGGGTTAAAGATCTAAATGTTATGCCTAAAACTCTAAAACTCTTAGAAGAAAACATAGGATAAAATCTTCATGCGATTGAATTTGGCAAGGAGTTCTTGGCTGTGACACCAAAAGCACAGATAACAAAAGAAGAAAACAGATAAATTAGACATCATCAAATTAAAAAATGTCTATGTACCAAAGGTTGCTAGCAAGCGAGTAAAAAAGACAATTCAGAAAAGGAGAAAATATTTGCAAATTAGATATCTGATTAGGAATTAATATCCAGAACATACAAAGAACTACAACTCTACAACAAATAAACAACCTATTTATAAATGGACAAAGGACTTTGAATAGACATTACTCCAAAGAAGATACACAAATGTCAAAAAAGCACATGAAAAGATGGTCATCATTAGTCATTAGGGAGATGGAAATCAAAACCACAACCAGATACCTCTTCACATTAATTATGATGGCTATTATTTTTTTATTTCAGCATATTATGGGGGTACAAAAGTTTAGGTTATGTATATTGCCCACACCCCCCACCCCGAGTCAGAGCTTCAAGCATGTCCATTCCCCAGACGGTGCGCATCACACTCATTATGTAGGTATACATCCATCCCCTCCCCCCACACACATCTGCCCGACACCCAATTGGTGTTGTTCCCAAATGTGCACTTAGGTGATGATCAGGGAAACCAATTTGATGGTGAGTACATGTGGTGCTTATTTTTCCATTCTTGGGATACTTCACTTAGTAGAATGGGTTCCAACTCTATCAGGGAGAACATAAGAGATTCTGTATCACCATTATTTCTTATAGCTGAGTAATACTCCATGGTATACATATACCACATTTTACTAATCCACTTATGTATTGATAGGCATTTGGGTTGTTTCCACATCTTTGCGATTGTGAATTGTGCTGCTATAAACATTCGGGTGCAGATGTCTTTTTTATAGAATGTCTTTTGTTCTTTTGGGTAGATGCCCAATAATGGGATTGCTGGACCAATGGTAGGTCTACTTTTAGTTCTTTGATGTATCTTTTGGCACCCTCCATCTATACTCCTTTGTGTAAGTATGTCAGTTTGAGAAGCATGGACATGGTACATAGTAGCTGTGAAAACACTAGTTTTTTTTTTTTCTATTCCTTGCAATGGCAGCTCTCTCAATTACCAAGCATTTTTTTTCTCTTTTCCTCCTGAGGTAGCAACAACTAGGGGCAGCTTTGAAGGGAGGATTGAGTTTGAGGTGCCTTTACATGAGACTAAAGCCCAAAGGGAAAATGAATGAATCCTCAGCTCTGGGGAACCAAGAGCCAAGCTCTCTGGACTGTCTCTCTGTCTATGTCTGTCTATCTCTCTCTCAATAGGTACAAAAAGGGAAAGGCTTTACTGATTTTAAATTGGAATAAACTCAATCTTTCTCCATAATGTATAGCACTGCTGAGGCTCCACGTGGGAAGTCTCGATCTTCCCTCCAAAATTGTCTCCCAATGGCTATGAAAGCAAGGGCCATGGCCACCAGTACTTCCAACATCACAGCAATCACTGTTGGCTATCCCATACCATGCCCACCCCTCCCTACATCTGGACCTGTTTGACTAATTTTTGTTTATTTATTCTCTTGTCTTTCATTTTCAAAGTAATGTGTGTTCATTGAGGAAGATTTAGAAAGCACAGAAAATTATAAAGCTACAGAAAAAAGTCACCTACAATCTCACTAGCTACAAGAAATCACTGTTAGCATTTTGACCTTTCATCCTCATTTTGATTCATTTTTCATAATAGATATATGGTATTAATACTACAATTCTGTAACTTTTTTGCTCAGTATTATAATCATTTCCTTATGTTATTAACATTTAAAGTTCCATTGTATTGATAGACCACAATTTTAACTACTCTCCTAATAATGGAGTTAAGTGGTTTCTTTTTACTCACTATTGAGAAAAGATATATCATCTTGTGACTATCTTTATGCATTAAAGTCTTTGTGCACATTTCTCATTATTTCTTTAAAATTGATTTCCAAAAGGTGAAAAACAGAGTAACAGTATGTCATAGTGTTAATGGCATGCACTGTGTAGCCAGAATGTTTGAGTTCTAATTCTAATTCTACCACATTCCAAGTGTGTGACCTCAGGGAAGTTAGATAGTCTATCAATACCTCAATTTCCTCAATGTGTAAATTGGAGAGAATAATCCTAACTATATCACAAGATTGATTTTAGGATTAAATGAGATAATATACAAAAAATACTGTCTAGCACATAGTAAGTGCTCTGTAACAATGTATACTATTATTGTTATCATTGAATCAGAGGTGTAAATATTTTTAAGGCCCTAATTCATAATGTCACAATACATTTCAGGATGATTGGTCCAATTTACACTTCCTTCAGTCATGTATAAGTACTATTATTTTCATACCTTCACCAGCATTGTGAATGATTATTGTTGGTAATCTTTTCTAGTTTAATGGGAAAAGAATTGTATCTTGCTTTAATTTATACGTATTGAGTTAACAGGGAGATTAAACTTTTTTTTAAGAACTCAAAAAGATTTATACATCCTTTACTCTAAATGGTATTTTCAACATTATTGAGTTACAAATTTTTTATTTATGATTATGAAAATAGTAAAATCTCTTTATAAAACATTCAGAGAATATATAAAAAAAGAAGGAAAAATCACTAGTAATCCCCATTAAGAAATAATCACTCAAGATTTTGGTATATAAACTTCTAGAACTTTCTAAATGTATATACACACACATACAAACTTATGCCATATACGCAGGTTTATAACTTTTTTCTTATTTATCTATACAATAACATTTTTACTTAATGAAGTAAAAGAAGATATGAAGACAATGTCTCATCAAATACGGATTATAAGTGAAAAGATAGAAATTATGAAAAAGAACCAAATGGAAATTCTGGAGTTAAAAATTATAATAACCAAAATGCTTATTGTTTCTTTTGGTTCTTTAAACATACTTATAATGGCTACATTGAAATCTTTGTTATATCTGACATCTGTTCCTTCGTACAGGTAATTTCTATTACCTGATTTTTTTCCTTCTGTATGGGTCACATATTCCTGTTCCTTTGCTAGTTTTGTACTTTAAAAAAAAAAAAAAACTGGACATTTTAGGTAATATGTTGTAGAAGCTTTGGATACTAATTCTTTTCCCCATCTTTGGGGCTTATTCTGTTGTTTGCTTTTTTATTTCTTGACATTCCTAAACTATTGTAGTAAAATTGGTTTTCTCCACATTGTGAAGACTTTGGTGTCACTTTTCATAGTCTACAATCCTGGGTGTGTCTACTATCACCCTAGGATTACAGTGATTTTAGGAGGGATTTCTTGAACTCTGTTTTCCTGATCTCTCTATTAAGCTGTCTTCTTCATTTGGCATTATACCCTGCCTATTAGGCCCCCTAATTACCAATTGATTGCTCTATTGTTTTTGACAGTGCCCTAGGCCATAAATTGCTCAGCAGTCTGATCCAATTAAATTCAGGTGAAGACAGTTTTTGAAGCTGGTTTTTGATGTTTCTTCTGACACCAGGAGGACTCTTAGCTGTCTCTTTAATTCTTTCTGATGAACTTACTGGCCTATGGTTTTGCTTGCTGCTCTCAACTAAGAGGAGCTATTTTTTTTTTCAAGAGTGGCTTTAGAATTAAACTTCCTTAATACTATATTTTAAATAAAGTCAATTAGTTTGGGAAGAAATCAGGAACTCTTTTCTTATAGACTGCTTTCCCTCAGGGCAAACTCTCTGAGCTCTGGGTATGGTGGTACCCTCTGATTATCTCAGCTTTCATTTATCAATGAGCTTAAGCAAGGACAGTTAAAGCCCCAATATCTTAACCTTTCATGCTTCTGGTAGAGCCTCCATCCTATGGGTAGAGGTTGGGTGGAGGAAGGGAAACTCCAATCACTTGGCCACACTCACCAAGAATTTAGCCTCTTCCACTTAAAATTGAAGGGAATGAGAAATTCTGGCAGCCTGCCCCTTCTGGTGAGATTTGGTAACCACTAATTTGTAGCTAAGGGGAGGAGTCCTGTCTTCTTGGCTACATTTGCCCACAATGGAGGTTCATAAAGCTGAGCTGGGAGAGGTAAGGGAGAAAGTGGACTGTGGCTCAATTCTGTGGATTCTGGCTGTTCTTACTGACTTTTAGTAGATTTTCTTGAATATATGTTTTCTCCTTTGCTGTTTGCCGTTAGGTCAATTTCCATAAACTTTAAACAGTTCTTAAAATGTTTTGGAGAGTTTGAGGGTCCATGAATTTCTTCAGGCTGTAATCCAAAACCAGGAACTCTCATTGTGGTTTTGATATTAATTTCTCTAATGACTAATGATGTTTAGCATTCTTATGTGGTTATTAGCCATTTGTATACCTACTTTGGAAAAATGTCTATTCAAAACCTTTGCTTAATTTAAAACATAGTATTTTATATTTTTCTTTTTCTTTTCTTTTCTTTCTTTTTTTTTTTTTTTGAGACAGAGTCTCACTTTGTTGCCCGGACTAGAGTGGTGTCAGCCTAGCTCACAGCAACCTCAAAATCCTGAACTCAAGCGATCCTACTGCCTCAGCCTCCCGAGTAGCTGGGACTACAGGCATGTGCCACCATGCCCGACTAATTTTTTCTATATATTTTTAGCTGTCCAGATCATTTCTTTCTATTTTTAGTAGAGATGGGGTCTCGCTCTTGCTCAGGCTGATCTCGAACTCCTGAGCTCAAACAATCCGCCCGCCTTAGCCTCCCAGAGTGCTAGGATTACAGACATGAGCCACCACGCCCAGCCATTTTATATTTTTCATTATAGAGTTATGAATTCTTTATATATCCTGGATACAAATCCCTTATCACATAAAAATCTGAAAATATTTTCCTTCGTTCTGTGAGTTGTCTTTTCACTTTCTTAATGGTGTACTTTGAAGTACAAATTTTTCAGTTTTGAAGATGTCCAATTTATGTACCTTTATTTCATTGCTTGTGATTTAGTATTGTACCTAAGAAACCATTGCCTAATGCAAGTGTACAAAGATTTACTCCTATCTTTTCTTCTAATTGTTTTATGTATTTAGTTTTTTCATTAGGTGTCTGAACCATTTGGAGTTTGGAGTTAATTTTTGAATATGGTGAGAGAAAGGGGTCCAACTACATTCTTTTGTGTATAGTCTCATTGAAAAGAATATTTATTCCACAAATGAATAATTTTGGCACCCTTGTCAACAATTGAGCATAACAGTTATAATTTATTTCAGGTTTCACAATTCCATTCCATTTATCTGTATGTCCATCCTTATATCACTATCACACTGTATGAGTTACTTTAGCTCTGTAGTAAGTTTTCAAATTGGGTAGTGTGAGTCCTCCAACCTTGTTCTTTTTAAAAATTGCCTTTGGCTATTTTGGGTTCTTTTAAATTCCACATGAATTTCAGGATCAGTTTTTCAATTTATGAAAAATGGGCACCTGGAATTTTGATAGGGATTGCTTGAATCTGTAGATCAGTTTGGGAAGTATTGCCATATTAAAATATTGTTTTCCAATCCATGAGTATGGTATCTTTTATTTAGATGTTCTTTTGTGCTTTCAACAATAATTTATACTTTTTGGTGTACAAGTCTTGCACTACTTTGAAATATTTTTTCCAGTGTGTTTCATTCTTTTAATATTTTATAAATAAAATTGTTTTCTTAATTTCATTTTTGGGTTTTTATTGCTAGTGTATATAAAGAAAATTGACTTTAAAATGTTGACCTAGTATCCTGAAAACGTGTTGAACTTTAGTTGGTTTATAGTGTTGTTCAAGTCTGCTATTTTTTTTGGTGATCTCCACCTTGTTCTTTCCTTTACCAAACTGTGATATTAAAGTCTCCAAGTATCATTATTCATTTATTTCTTCCTTCAATTCTGTCAGTTCTTGCCTCATAGATATATATATATAATTGTTATATCTTCCTGACCAAGTGAACATTTAATCATTATAAATGTCCTTTTTTATGCTAGTAACAATTTCTGTCTATTTTTATTTTTATTTTTATATTTCAGAATATTATGGAGGTAAAAACGTTTGGGTTACATATATTGCCTTTGCCCCACCTGGGTCAGAGCTACAAGCATGCCTGTCCCCCAGTGTGCACCGAACCCATTAGGTGTGAATATACCCGTCCCCTCCTCCCCCCTCCCATTTGCCTGACACCCAATGAATGTTACTTCCATATGTGCAAATAAGTGCTGATCAATTAGTAGCAATATCATGGTGAGTACATGTGGTGCTTGTTTTTCCATTCTTGTGATACTTCACTTAGTAGAATGGGGTCCAGTTCCATCCAGGATAATACAAGAAGTGCCAGATCACCATTGTTTTTTGTGGCTGAGTAGTACTCCATGGTATACATATACCACATTTTATTAATCCACTCATGTATTGATGGGAACATGTGATGTTTCCACATCTTTGCAATTGTGAATTTTGCTGCTATAAATATTTGAGTGCAGATGATTTTATTATAGAATGTCTTTTTTTCCCTTTGGGTAGACGCCTCATAGTGGGATTGCTGGATCAAATGGTAGTTCTACTTTTAGCTGTTTGATGCATCTCCACATTACTTTCCTATAGAGGTTGTACTAGTTTGCAGTCCCACCAGCAGTGTATGAGTGTTCCTATTTCTTTGCATCCACGCCAACACTTTTTGTTTTGGGACTTTTTGATAAAAGCCATTCTCACTGGAGTTAAGTGACATCTCATTGTGGTTTTGATTTGCATTTCCCTGATGATTAGAGATATTGAGCATTTTTTCATATGTTTCTTGCCCATTAGTCTATCTTCTTCTGAAAATTTCTGTTCATGTCTTTGCCCACTTTTAATGGGACTGTTTGATTTTTTCTTGCTGATTTTCCTGAGTTCTATATAGATTCTAGATATTAGCCCTTTGTTGGATAAATAGCATGCAAATATTTTATTATATTCTGTAGGTTGTCTATTCACTCTAGTGATCGTTTCTTTGGCTGTGCAGAAGCTTTTTCATTTGATCAAGCCTTATTTACTTATGTTTGTTGTTGTGATTGCTTTGGGGTCTTCTTCATAAATTGTTTGCCTAGGCCGATGTCTATAAGAGTTTTTCCAACATTTTCTTCTAGGATTCTTATGGTTTCACACCTTACATTTCGGTCTGTTATTGATTGTGAGTTGATTTTTGTGAGAGCTGAGAGGTGTGGACCCTGGTTCTGTCTTCTACATGTGACTATCCAATTTTTTCAGCACCAGTTAATGAATAGGGATTCTTTTCCCCAGTGTATGTTTTTGTTTGCTTTGTTCAAAGATCAGATGGCAATATGAAGATAGCTTTATATCTGGGTTCTCGGTCCTGTTCCATTGGTCTATGTCTCTATTCTCATGCCAGAACCATGCTGTTTTGGTTATTATAGCTCGAAATCTGGTAAATTGATGCCTCCCAATTTGTTCTTTTTCTTAAATTTGCTTTGGCTATATGGGGTCTTTTCTGGTTCCATACAAAACATAGAATTATTTTTTCTAGATCTGTGAAAATATTGTTGGTATTTTAATATGGATTGCACTGAATCTGTAGATCACTTTGGGTAGTATAGTATAGTATAACAATAACTATAGTATAGTATAGTATAACAGTAACTATCATATAGTATAGTATAGTATAAAAATGTTTTTTCTGGCAATTCATGAGCATGGTATATATAATTTTCCATCTGTTTGTGTCCCCTGCTATTTCCTTCTTCAGTGTTTCATAGTTCTTCCTGTAGAGGTCCTTCACCTCCTTGGTTAAATATATTCCTAGGTATTTTATTTTCTTTTTTGCTATTTTGAAAGGTATTGAGTCTTTGATTTGGTTCTCAGTTTGACTGTTGTTGGATTATATGAAGGCCAGTGATTTGTGTACATTGATTTTGTAACTTGAGACTTTGCTGAACTTATTTAGCAATTCCAGTAGTCTCTTGGGAGAATTTTTGGGGTTTTCTAGATATAAGGCCATATTATCTGCAAAGAATGATAGTTTGACCTCTTCTGCCCCTATTTGGATACCCTTGATTTCCTTCTGTTGTCTGATTGCTCTGGCTAGGACTTCCAGCACTATATTGAATAGAAGCAGCGATAGAGGGCAACCTTGTCTGGTTCTACTGCTAAGTGGGAATGCTTTCAATTTTTCCATGTTCAGTATGATGTTGGCTGTGGATTTGTTGTATATGGCTTTTATCATTTTGAATTAAGTCTCATCTATGCCTATCTTGTTAAGCATTCTTATCATAAAAGGGTGTTGAATTTTGTCCAATGCTTTTTCTGCATCTATTGAGAGGATCATATGTTCTTTGTTTTTATTTCTATTTATATGGTGAATTACATTTATAGATTTGCATATGTTGAACTATCCCTGCATCTCTGGGATGAAGCCCACTTTGTCATGATGATTTATTTTTTTGATGAGCACCTGAATTCGGTTTGCTAGGATTTTATTGAGAATATTTGCATCTATATTCATAAGGGATAGTGGTCTGTAGTTTTCTTTTTTTATTGAGCTCTTTCCTGGCTTTGGTATCAGGTTGATGATGGCTTTGTAAAACTTGTTGGGGAGAATTCCTTTCTTCTTGATGTTGTAGAATAATTTCTACAGGGTAGGCAGCAGTTCTTCGTTGTAAGTCTGGTAGAATTTAGGTATGAAACCATCTGGTCCAGGACTTTTTTTTTAGGGAGATTTTTTATTCCTACCTCAATTTTGGTACTTGATATTGGTTTCTTTAGGAATTCAATTTCTTCCTGCTTGAGCCTAGGGAGGCTCTGCTTTTCTTAGAATTTGTCCATTTCCTCCATGTTTTCAAGTTCATGTGCATAGAGATTTTTAACATATTCAGAGATGACACTTTGTATTTCTGTGTTATCAGTTGTAATTTCTCCTTTTTCATTCCTCATTGAGTTTATTAGAGTTCTTTCCTTTATACTTATGGTTAATGTAGAGAGAGGCATGTAAATTTTGTTTATCTTTTCAAAGAACCAAATTTTTGTTTTATGACTCTTCCATATATGTTTTTTTGTTATTGATTTCATTTAGTTCTCCTCTGACCTTGGTTATCTCTTTTCTTTTGCTGGGTTTGGGATTGGTTTGCTCATCCTTTTCCAGATCTTTTAGACAATTCATTATTTTGTTGATTTGTGATCTTTTTGTCTTTTGGATGAAGGTAATTATGGCTATGAATTCTCCTTTCAGGACTGCTTTAGTTGTATTCCACAGACTTTGGTAACTTGTGTCTCTGTTACCATTTAGTTCAAAGAATCTTTTGATTTCCATGTTAATTTCCTTTTTGACCTGACAGTCATTCAGCAGTAGGTTGTTTACTTTCCATGACTTTGGGTAGAGATGTGTGTTTCTGTTGGCGTCAATTTCTAATTTTTTTCCCACTGTTGTCTGAGAAGATGCATGGTATAATTTCTATGTTTTTAAATTTGTTGAGATATGTTTTGTGGCCTAGTACATTATCAATCTTGGAGAATGTCCCGTGAGCTGATGAGAAGAATGCATGTATATTTGGTGGATTTTGGGTAGAATGTTCTTTAAATGCCTGTTAGGCCCATATATTCTAGAGTTCTATTTAAGTCCCTTGTTTCTTTGTTTATTTTCTGTTAGGAGGATTTGACCATTTCTGTCAGTGGGGTGTTGATATACCCAGCTATAAAAGTGCAGCTGTCTATCATTTTGTTTAGATCAAGTAGGATTTGCTTTATGAATCTGAGTGCTCCTGTGTTAGGTGATTAAATACTTAAGATTGTTATGTCTTCTTATTGAATTGGTCCCTTTACCATTATATAATGACTGTTTCTGTCTTTCATTACTCTTTTTGATTTGAAGACTTAAGTTACCTTATATGAGTACTGCTGTGCCAGCTTTCCTTTGGTTTCCATTAGCGTGGAATATTGTTTTCCATCCCTTCACCTTGAGTCTGGATGAATCCTTGTGGGTTAGATGTGTTTCCTGGAGACAGCGGATACTTGGCTTGTATGTATTTATCCATTCGGCCAGCCTATGTCTCTTCTGTGGGCAGTTAACACCATTCACATTTATTGAAAGAATTGATAAGTGGTGTGGATTTCTGTTCATCCTGTTGAGTAGAACTTTGTTGCTTTGTTTTATCTCTGGAGTCATTATGGTATCTGGCCTTTGACTTTTAGCTTTTGGGGAATTTTACATTGGTAAGTGTTTATTGTGCTGATCCATGAATAACGCAGTCCTGAGTACTCCCTGTGAGGCAGGTCTTGTCTTGATGAATTTCCTCATTGTTTGCTTGTCTGAGAAAGACTTTATTTCCCCCTCATATATGAAACTTAGTTTTTCAGGATACAAAATTGTAGGCTGGGCATTATTCATTTTGAGAAGACTGATAATGGGGCCCCACACTCTATTGGCTTATAGGGTCTCAGTTGAGAAGTCTGCAGCTAGTCTGATGGATTTGCCTTTTTATGTTACCTTCTGGTTTTACCTTACAGCTCTTAGGAGCACCTTTTTCTTGTTTATTTTGGCCAGTCCAATCACTATGTATGTGACGTATTCCTCTTTGTGATGAATCTCCCAAGATTCCTATGAGTTTATTTTACCTCGATGTCTAGATTCCTAGCAAGGCCAGGGCAATATTCTTGAATTATTCTCTCATATAAATTATCTAATTCTTGTGTATTGTCTTCTTCACCCTCAGGGATACCTATGATTCTTATGTTAGGCCTCTTTTCATAATTTGGTTATTTCTTGTAGGCTTTGCTCATTCCTCTTATTTCTCTGCTCTCTGTGACTGACCTGTTTAATCTAAAGGTGTTTTCTTCAAGCTCTGAGATCCTTTTTTTCTGCCCGACCTAACCTGTTCTTAAGGCTTTCCACTGTGTTTTGTAATTCCTTGAATGAATTTTTTATCTCCAGAAGTTCTGTTTGATTTTTCTTTAATAGTTCAATTTCTTTAGTGAATTTTTCATTCATTTCCTGCATTGTTTTTTGTGGTTTCTTTGTGTTTTGTTTCTATTTTATCTTATATTTCATTATGGTTTCTTATAATCCATGTTTGAAATTCTTCATCTGTCATTTCAATATTTTGCTTTTGTTTGCTATCCATTGCGAGGGAGCTGGTGTTCCCTTTTAGAGATGACCTTTTGCTCTGATTATTCATACAACCAGCATTCTTTCACTGGTTCCTTCTTATCTGGAGCAGATATTACTTCTAACTTTTGGATTTTGTTTTGTTTAGATAATGACAAGCCCAGATTCATCTCTGAGTCAGTAGGTGGTGCTTTTGGGTGAGACTCAACCACACCCTCTATGATTGAGTTATTAAATGCTATAACAGGCATGAAAATTGACCTTCCTATTAGTAGCTGGTGTTTGCTGGAGGGAACAAGCCGCATTGTTGTTTTCAAATCCTGTGATCAGCTCTAGTTCCTCTGGAGAAGACTTCTAATGCCCCAGGTGGTGGTGCAGCCCTGGAATTTTCATGTGAGTTTTTTATTCACCACCAAATTAGAGGCATGTTGGGGAATGAGGCTGAGTGGGGTTACATTGGGTGATCCTGCCCTCCAGCTCCACAAGTGCTGCTGAGTAATATGCAGGGATTAAAGAACCAGTTCACCACCTCTGGTCTATACTGCCCAGGAGGACCTAAAGTAGCCCCACTCAATGAGTCTGCTCTTTAACCCCAGAAAACTCTGCCAGGGGTTTGCTCCCACCAGGGGAATAGTGGCAGCTTAGGAACTCTTGGATCAAGCTGAACTCCCTGTTAAAGTGAGTGGTGATGGGGGAAGCAACTCCAATTCAGCTTGAGGCACCAGATACATTTAGCTGCCTTGGGAACCTGTACTTAATGTAAATTTAGTCTCCCAGGTTCATAAAGTCCAATATAGCTGTTCTCCCAGGGAATGGGGCAGGGGGTGCACTTATAGACCCCTGCTCTCCTGTGCTCCTCTATACTCTCCTGATGGGCCCAGGCTTTCACTCACTGCCAGATCCTGAAACCGGGATCTTTCCCACTTGCCTCCCCTCTTCGCTGTCTGTGCTGTTAGTAGGTAGAAATGCCAAACACCTGTTGGCAGGATGGTCACCAACTGAGGTTGCCCTGCTGGCTCAGGTTGGAGGTGTGCCCGTGGTGCTGAAAGGGGGTCACTCAGCACAGAGAACTCCAGTTGCTTCTATGATTGGGGGGAAGGGGCCATGGTCTTCCTATACTGCTTTTCAGTCTGCCCTTCTCCTCTTTGCTGCTGGAGCACGCAACTGCCTTCTTCTCCAAGCTGTGGTCGTGGCCACTCTGTCTGAGTCAGGCTCAGCCAGGAATGTGCTAAACACTGCCGGAGGCAGACTTAGTCACTCAGCGTGGGGAGCGGGGGGTCTCTGGTTACTTGTGGCATGCCCCCATGGGATGAGAGCCCATGTTTCATTGCAGGCCTGAGGCACCCGGGTGGGGGAATGGGAAAAAAATCCTTTAACTTTTCCCTGGGCTCTAGAACTCCCCCAATTTGGTTACTGCCAATTTCTTCCTTCTATCCTCCTTTCTCTCAGCTTTTCAGTTCCTGCTGGTGGTGTCCTGGACTCCACTGGTGTCAGAACCTGTGATCCACTCCTGATGGATATATTATATATTATATTATATCTGATATTCTTATAGCCCCTCCAGCATTCTTTTGGTCACTACTTTCATGACTTAGTTTTTCCATCCTTCATGTTCAAACTATTTGTCCTTTACAATTTTAAGTGTATCTACTTTAGACATCATATAAAAATAAAGATCATATTTTACTTATTATGCAAATCTCTGCCTTTTAATTGGACTCCTTAATCCATTTATGTTTAATGCTATTACTGAAAAAGTAGGGCTTATTTTGCCACTTTACTGTTTTTGATATGTCTTATGTTTTTTTTCTTCTATTCCTCCATTACTGCTTTGTTTTGTGCTAGATGAATATTCCCTTGTTTGTTTTTTTTTCAATTTTTCTTTTTTATCTTAACATTTTAATGTATTATAAAAAGTGTTTTTTAATCAACATATATATATTTTTTTCTTTTTTTTT
>JAQIFY010001357.1:0-14245 GCA_028533085.1 Varecia variegata | reverse complement strand
AGCCCAGGAGTTTGAGGTTGCTGTGAGCTAGGCTGACGCCACGGCACTCACTCTAGCCCAGGCAACAAAGCGAGACTCTGTCTCAAAAAAAAAAAAAAAAAAAAAACAAACAAACAAACAAAAAAGAAGTCAAAATAAAAACATTTCATTTGAACAAAAATTCAGAGCTTAACCCCAACTAGACTGTCAAAAAATAAATTTTAAGTGATACATTCATAAAATCCCAGATGGAAGGTCATAGCTGTAAGATTTTAGTTCTCAACAGTGTCATATCCAACACTGCCCCTGTCAAAATTCTCAGGATTTAAACAAGTTTGATGATCCTTCCAATGTCTCAGCCTCTCTACTCTTTTATTTTCTTTGCTCCAATGATTTTTTCCTGCATTTACCCTTAGCTCCTCATTTGTATTATTATATCCAGATGTTTCCATTACCAATAACTGTAACCACTCCACCCTCTTAGCTTCAAGAATGCCACTCTCTGTCTGCTAATTCCAGTGTGTCCAAGGCATTGCTTTTACCAGTGTATTCCTCAAATACACTAACCCTTCCACCTTTTTACTGTCCTATCCAACTCCTATGTCACCACTCCTACCTTACCCAGCTGAGAGTCTCTGGTATGCTGTTCTAATCACTCTATTGCTCACACATTAAACTCTTAACCCTCTCTCATGCCACTGTACTGACCAAGGAAAAAATGGCACTTTTGTTGAACAAAATTCTCCGTAATCCCATGGGCACACCCACACGGGCAATATGCCTGGACTAAAAAAAAATAACACAAGGTTGAATGGTTTTGCTTTGTAACCTCAAGCGGTCCTCAGAACTCACTAAAAAGATTTCCATTTTCTATTCACTAGTCCATTCCCCAAAATGATGATTTTACATTTCCTCTTCTTTCTTCTGAATGACCTTCCTTTTTTTCCTGAGGGGAAAAACAGAAGCAATTCAAGAGGAACGCCCACAGGCACACCACACATTCCTTCCTTAACCCGAACTATTACAGATAAACCTACTCCTGTCCATGCCGAATTCCTTCACTACAGTACCAGATTCAACCCTTCTCATCAACGTAAGATTGTTGTTTAGTTATCCCCTTCTGTCATTCTTGAATTATAAAATTTTCCCCATTCTCTTTACAAATGGGCTATTATCTTTCCCATTTAGAAAACCCTTCCTTGTCCATACTTCCTGTTCTAATAACCCTATCTCTTTGCTCCCCTTTATAGCAAAAAAATCCTCAAAATAATCAAATAATTGCCACCAATTTGCCTTCTCCCATTTTCTCTGTGCCTCACTCCAGTCAGAGTTTCCCTGTCCATCACTGCACCAAAGCTGCTTTTCTGTCAAAGGCACTGATGACCTTTCTGTTTTAGACTCCCCACAACTAAAGGACCCTTCAGTTTCCTGTTCTCTTTGTATCTGACCTCTCCATAGCAGCTGAGATTGTGGCTCATTGTTTCCTTCTTGAAACATTTCTCTTTCTTGGCTTCCTTGACACCATACTCTCCTGATTTTCCTCCTCTAGTCAGTCCTTTCATTCTCTCTTTCTGGTTCCTCCCCATCTTCCCAGCCTCTAAATGTGGGAGCTCAGTGTTTGGATCTATTCCTTACATGCCTTCGCTCCTCACCCTCCCTGAATACCAGATTCGTATCTCTAGCTGCCTACCTGTCTTCTCAACTTAGAGGCCAAAAAGTCATCCCAAATCAAGATCCTGGTAGGCTCCACCCACACCTACATGGGATTCCTCTACAACAGTCTTCCCCATCTCTAATCTATTAATGGAAACTCTATTCTTCTAGTCTTTCAAGCCCAAAGTCTTGGAGTCATCCTTGACTCCTCTCTTCCTCCGCACCTCACCACCAATCCATCAGCAAATCCCGCTGTCTATACCTTCAAAATACATCCTGAATCCAGCCACTTCTCAGTACCTCTGATGTAAGCTGCCATAATTTCTCACCTCAATTATTGAAAAAGTTTCCTAATGGTCTCCCTGCTTCTGTCCTACTGCACCACAGTCTATTTTCAGAACAGCAAATAGAGTAATCCTTTTAAAACATAAATCAAATCATTTCACTCCTCTGCAAAAACCCTCTAATGACTTCCGTGTACCTCAGAGTAAAAACCAAAATCCTCACAGCCACTTTTAAGGCCTCTGCATGATTGGGACTCTATTACTTCTCTGGCCTCCTAGCCTACCATTCTCTCTTTTCCTTACTTTGCTCCTATCCTGTTAGCCGCCTGCCTGTTCTCTAAAGACGTCAGACATGGCCCACCCAATGGGCTTTGCATTTGCTATCCCATTGCTTTAAATGGCTCCCCCTTACATTCCACATAGTCTACATTCCCACCTCTTCTTCACTGAGCTCATTCCAGACTATTCATTTGTATTTGCATACTCAGCACTCCCTGTCCTTCTTCCAGGTTTTATATACCTTCAAAAATGTCCATTTCCTTATAAAAAAATACTTATTTTATTTATTATTTTATATTATTATTATCAGTTTCCTCCAACTAGAGGAGTAATTTAGGTCCGTTTTGCTCAGTGACTTTTCCATTAAAAAATCTTGCTCCTCTTCAATGTGTAGAGATGTTGCTAGAAAGGAGGCCACTTTTCCCACCCCCACTGCCATTCAATTCATTCTCCGCAACGGAATATGGGTGAAACGAATCTGTGTGTCTTCTGGAACGGAGTGTTTAAGGAGAGGCTATTTCTTCCTCAATCTCTCTCCACCCCTATCTTCCAGCTGACTATTAGAGATCAGAGTGAACGCAGGGCTCTCCCTCAGCCTGGATTTCTGAACGATTACATGGATCTGGGCCCCTGCAAGCATCCACTCCCACAATCCAACCCTCACCCTTTTGCCATTTGCCATTAAGAAACACTTGATTTTGGCTTTATATTTTTATCATAAGCTCCACTTACCATTGTTGAGCTAAGTTACATATTATATTTGTATTTATATTTTGACCAAAATTTTACTGTGTTGTAATACTGAAATTTCAGATTATTTATTACAGCCACTAGCATTAACCTAAGTAGTATGTTAATGCCTAGGTCTCCCAATTCTGCAAACACTGAAGTGTTTAAAAAGTATTTGTTGAATAAATGAATAGAATGAATGAATATATGGAAGCAAATAAAATGTTAAATACATGAATAACCTAAAAACATGTGGTGGATTAAATATATACACTGAATGTATACACTGTTGATAATTTACTTGCTATTAGTTTCCCTTGTTTCATATTTTCTTGTGTGGTTATAAATGCTTTCCTGTAACATAACCCTATTTTTTTTAAGGAAATATGGGAAAAAAAGAAAACTTTTTTTCTTATGTTTATTTTGAATTTCCCTTTCATAATTATTTTCATTGCTATTAGCTGACTCACACTGAACAATGCTGCCCCTTCCTGTTTATGTCTTTCAGGTATTTATAGATCATTATCATGAGCTCCACTTACCATTGTTGAGCTAAGTTACACATTATTAGCTTCTTGTTAAGAGTTCTGCATCTTATTAATGACTTTAACTCCTCTCACCTGAACGCCCTTTAATTTCTCTATATTTCCATCCTTAAAATAGATCAAGGTACAAATTTGGAATAGCTCAGTAGCTATTGAGAACAATATTTGGCCAAAAATCCACATTGCTTTGGTCCTTGAGATCCCCAGACGCAATTAGAGCCTGTGTGAGCTCGGGCACAGAAATGACAGCCCATCCCTCCTGCATTTGCAGTGGCCAGCACAGTTCTTGCAATGTGGCTGGCTGTCAATGTCAGCCTCATGGATGAACAATAAATGGAGAGCAGCATTATCAGATTGATGTGACTCCGTGGGTCACAGTTGCCCTTCCCTTCAGCCTAATTTAGTATTTAGTCAGCAGAAAGAGTACTTTTCACGTTGATGAAGTTGAGATATTTTCAGGAAAGACCAAATGAGAGTTTTGGTCTCTACACAGGTAGACTGGCAAATCCCTTATGGTCACAACCACATGCACTTCTGTTTTTCATTGCAGTGCCCTTAAACCAATTGAATATTCATTGTATTTAATATTGCAATTGCCTACCTTGCACACTGCTCATGACAATAACAATGACAGTTCTGCCTGTCATACATTTCTAGAAAATGAGGGGTTGTTACCTTACCAAAAATTCTAAATGCAGTATTTGGATCCCAGCAGTAGCCCAATAATACACATTTGCCAGTGCTGAGACTCACCTTTATATAGATGAAAAAGAAATTTTCTAAGCCAATTTACAATGTTTTAAAGAACCATAAAATATCAAAAAATATCCTAAGTAAAAAAAGTGCACTTTTTTTTCCATACAATAGATTTAATAAGGCGCATTTCCTTAAAGGCAAAGTTTCAGAATACACACAAATGCTTTTGTGAAATCCATTTCCACCATCTCCTACCTACCCTTCTTTCTTAATCAATGACTGAAATTCAGCCTTTCCTCTCTTGCCCCTTACATATACAGCACCTCCTTTTTGAGATCCATAGGAGAATTTTAAATTACTAACCTACTGCTAATATATCATATATAGGAAAATAAGTACCCTATTTTTAATTCTTTCTTTAACACAGTAAGCAAAATTTGATAGCAAGACAATCTACTGGATTGAAAATAAAGGTATGAATATTAAGGCAAATTACACAGTACAACATCAACCTCTGACACAGTCTATTGCAACTGTCTTGATTATCATCCAATGTGAAAATTTAGATTTTATTAATTTTAAAAATGTTTCCTAGCCTATGAGAAGTAAGGCACGCCTCAGGAAATAATAGTATGGTTCCAAATAAAGTGGTACCATATACAGTCATTAGGGGCAAATCATCTGAAATCATGATAGATTAAATGAAGATGAAACTCGCAAAGGCTGTGAACAGATCTTGCAGAAACTCAAATAAGTAAAGACGCAATTGATATATTCTTACAGAACTCAGTGGATGAAGAAAAATAATGGAGATAGTAGATGCATAAGATTTCAGGACATCTAATGTACTTACAATTGGAATTTGAACAAGATAGAACAAAGTGGATGAAGAAACAACAAAGAAATTATGGAAGAAAACTCATGAGGGATGAAAAATAGATCAAAGACCTTATCAAACATTGTTCAAAAGTATTTCAAAATGACATACACTGAGGGTTTGTAAACAGAGAAGATACATACACACACATATACACAAACCAGCTGACAAATGTTGCTAATCATTGAAGAAGCTAAGCCATTTGAAATAAGTCATGTCATCTATAAAAAGCTGGCATAAGATAATCCATAATTATAAGAAAATATTGACATATGAAACCTAGTTCATTGCACCCTGAATAGAATAACAATAGCAATAGTATTCACTGAGCACTTAACTTGTGCCAGGTACTGTGTTAAGAATCTATGTAATAACTTATTTAGTCAACACTCTCATGAAGTAGGGGTAGGGATTATCCTACACAGCTAGGAAGAATCAGAGCCAATGTTCAAACACAGACAGTCTCCTCTACATTCTTAAATCTTTGCATGAGTGCGACAATCTATCTTTTACTTGGCATATTTTACTTAACATATATTTACTGAAGTTCTCAATAGCCAAGGTTCTATTATAAAGGCTCTTTAAGAATACAAAAAAAATGCAAAAAGTGATACCTTGTATTTTTAAGAGATTGCAGTCTATCAAGGGTGAATAGATATGTATACAAATCACTATCATTTCTAAGTGCAGTTCAGAGCAAGTTCTAAGGACTATAAAGACAAGGGCCTTTGGTTAAGTTGTGAAGGGTCTAAAGCATTCTGTGGTGTGATAACAGGAGCTTAAAAATGTAGGGGAAAGGCTTCAGAGGATTAGAAGAATTTTGAGCAGAAATAACAAGCAGATTCCAGGTGGATGTCAAAGTATGAATACTAGCATGAATCTGGGATGGAATACCTGGTTATTTTGGAGTGAAGGTCGACGGAGGCCCCTCACAGGGAAATGACTTGCCTCAGACAATGTAAATGGCAGAGCTAGTCCTCAGGTTTCCTGAGTTCCACCCCACTGCTCTTTCGACCACTCTAAGTGAAGAATGCATTTTCTGATTCAGTGGCCTCTTAAAAATTAATATCCTTTCATCTGTAGCTTTTGAAATAGGAAGGTAAAAATCAATTACTATCTATAGTTTTCTGGTAGTAAAAGTTATATCTGTATTAAAATAGCCAAGGATGGATAGAAATAGATAAATATCAATTTGAAGAGTTTTGGATATACTGCTTTACTCATTTTACTGCCATTAAATGGCTCCCAAATTGATCGCAGCCTACAACCTCCCCACTATTTCCAGAAAACTACAGATGAGAAAATATAAATTCCCTCCAAAGTTAAAGAACCATGTCTTACATTTGACAGAGCAGGACAGAGACAGTGCATAGGCATGAGGATGTGGCTACAGAAATGAGCAGGGAAAAAGAGAAGAGTGGATGGAGAGAGGAATATTAAGCAAGCAGAGGCACATTTGGAGACACGGACCAGAGAGCTGGAACAGTTGGAGAGAAAGCCAGAGGTAGAGGGTTAAGGAGGCAACGAGAGAGTATCAAAGACCTTGGTGGTTAACATGGTATTTAGTCGGCAGCCTGCGACACAGTCTGTCACCATTTTTCACCAAAACACCTATGAAGGCACAGAAAAGAGGAAAATTTTACAATCCCAACAAAAACTAAGAGTGAGAGTTTCTCTATTGCCAATTCTTATGTGTTATACCAGTCTGACAGCAGGTAGGAAAACCTTCCATCTCCCCACTTCATTGTGTCCTGTAGGTAGACTAATAGCACAAATCCCATACCAATGAGAATCCTAAACAACTATCCATCTGTCTATGCAGCCAGCCAGCCATTCATCCATCCATTCATCCAGCCAGTAACATTTACTGAGAATATACTATACACTATACACATAAAATAATTAAACAGGATAGTTTCTGACAATAATAATTAAGAAAATTAAAAATAAAGGATGAAGTTGAGGTGGTTAGATGAACATGGAATGCTGAGTTTAAGAACATCTCTGAATGTTCTAGTGCCTGAAAACCCAGTGCAGTTAGAGCCCTGCTCTCCTTCTGCCCCACCACTGGTATCCATCTTAATATCTGCTCAGAGCTGGAATCTCAGAGAAAACAACTTGAAAGGAAGACTGCATGTTGCTCGTGAGTGTAGGAGGTGGATGGATAGTGGATGGAAAAGATAATGTGAAAATATTCTGTTCTACAATGAGTCATTCCTGCAAATTAAACACTATAGGCACAATAGGAAAGAAACACTTCTCAGATTCCTAGGGGCTATGATTATTGGGATTTTTCACTTTATGGATTTTATGGGTTCATCTCAAACCAGCAGGGTCACGCTAGAAGAATGACAACTTTGTGCTTCTGAGTTGACTTGTGGGTTACTCATATTCACCTACTGTTGATCCAAGATGGAAATTCAACTGGATGCAGACAGGGCCCAAGGGCTCTATCTTGGAAGACATGGGGTCTGCAATGGGCTTTTCTCACTGCAATCTGAATATACAGAAAACATCACATAAAAATCTATGCATTCTGAAAAGCAGAGAAAAAGGAGAAACAGTGTAAAAGCTCTGTGGAATAGTGGTTTTTCAAAATAATTTTCAATAGAAGCTAAAAGAAATTTAGAAAGCTATTTGGCAGCCCCTTTACCATTAAAAAAAAAAAAGATGCAAAAAAGGAAGGAATTTAAGGAAGTTATAATGGGAAGAGCAGAAGAAAAAAATAAGACCCATTGGAAATGTGAAGGAACAGAATTTATCCAATACAATATGTAAGAAGTGATCTGGAGAAAACTCTTGAGCCATCCAAAAAACACAGAATGAAAATGATTAAGGGTCCTCTTACCACTAATGCTGAACACAGATAACAGAAATCCAAATTGAAGGAAGAAAGGAGAAATTTTAGAAAGGAATCAATAATCAAAGCCTTCCTTGAAAAAAAAACTCCCTAACTTGAGAAAAGACCTAAGCATATCATGAAAAGTGATTGCTATTACTGTAGGACGAATCAATGGAAAAGCATGTGGGATGTCCTCCAAGAGCGTTATTTCATGACAAAGTTCATAAGGAAAAAAAAAAATTGACTCCTGGCAGGGGCCACTACCTGTGTGGCATTTGCATGTTCTCTCCCATGTCTGTTTGGTTTTTCTCTCGGTGCTCCAATCTCCTCCCACAGCCCAAAGATGTACGCGTTAGGTTCCTCGGTGTGTCTGTGTTGTCCCAATCTGAGTGTGTGTGTGTGTGTGTGTGTGTGTGTGTGCGCGCGCGCGCGCGCGCCCACACATCCTGTGATGGGATGGTGTCCTGTCGAGGGCTGGGTCCTGCTGGGTCCTGCTGGCCCCTGAGCGGCAGGGATAGGCTCTGGACATCTGCAACCCTGAACTGGAATGAGTGAATTGAAAACAAATGACAGAATGGATAAATACAAACTTCTGTAAAATAAAAAAAATTGTAAAGTATACAGTAATCATATGCATACACAACAATAAACAATGAGATAGAAAAGCACTCAGTGAACCCGCCGTATTTGTGATTGCTTGTGAATTTCAGGGCGATAGGAGGTACTCCTGACAGTTTGCACTTTGCAGACATTTATTCCTTGATTTTACCCACCACCACTATGCTGTCACTCACTGATTCACCAGAAACGGAGTAAATAATTATCTTACTTGTGTTTATTCACCTTTCTTAAAGGTATATAGAGCTCACATTTGTTTCCATGCTTACTATTAGAAATTAATATTAATTTCTCTTAATATTAGAGCAATTAACCAAAATTAAGAATTTTAGGATTGACATTATGCGATAAAACAAATTACATATTTTACTCTTCTCTCTTAAAATGACAGCCCTTAACACAAAGACATTTATCACTAAACAGTGACTTTATGAGACCATAGTACCACAGGAACAAACAGAACAAAGAGGCAACTTCAGCTCTTTAAAAAACATTTTATTCCGGCCAGGCGCGGTGGCTCACGCCTATAATCCTAGCTCTCTGGGAGGCTGAGGTGGGAGGATCGCTCGAGTTCAGGAGTTGGAGACCAGCCTGAGCAAGAGCGAGACCCCCGTCTCTACTAAAAATAGAAAGAAATGATCTGGACAGCTAAAAATATATATAGAAAAAATTAGCCGGGCATGGTGGCGCATGCCTGTAGTCCCAACTACTCGGGAGGTTGAGGCAGAAGGATTGCTTAAGCCCAGGAGTTTGAGGTTGCTGTGAGCTAGGCTGACACCACGGCACTCACTCTAGCCCGGGCAACAAAGCGAGACTCTGTCTCAAAAAAAAAAAAAAAAAAAAAACATTTTATTCCGAGATGGCTAATATTTGATTGAGGTAGGGAATAAGGTACACTTAAGTGTAAGAAAACCTACCAACTCACGAGCTTCAACTTGCTTATTTGTTTTCCTCTCTCAGGTATTATCAATAGAGTGTAGATTTTTATAGGAGAACTGTCACACAACACTCAAATTAAGCACTAAAAGAATCATTAACATTTTCTGCCACGCCATTGTCCTCACTGAAAGTTAGTAATTCTGGGTTTGAGAAGCTCAAAGTCCTAATGTTATTTTAATGACATCATTTATTTCCCAGGGACCAATGACACTGCCACAGATTCTCATACATTTTAAATGAGTAAGCAAGAAACTGTCTACATATCTAATGACAAACACAGCAGAATAAAAATAATACCACAATTTCATGTCCTCTTAGGCAAAAGACTCTAATAAAATGCTTTACAAATGTAACTATTAAGCGTCAGTTTGCACACTACTATATAATTATTATACAAAATGTTTTGTCTATAACTTTATTCAAAATATGTTGACTTAGAATTCACTTTTCCCTTGATGTTAAAAACAATTAAAAACAAAATGACAAAAATATCACAAGAAACGTTCAGCACATATAGCTCAAATAGCCTAATAAAACAGTTGTTGAAAAATTGGGAACATTTTTCATTTGATAATGGGAGGTTAAGTCTCCCATATGTTAGTGATGCTAATGAATTCCTAACCACAATGAGCCCTCCTGTGAAAAAAAGTCAAGCTTCCTCTGATAATTGTAAATGTACTTGGTATTCATAACTGCACACCCTTTGTCTTCCACAAGTCCATTAAATTTAAGAATTAGAGTAGTAAATAGTGCAGAAAATACAGTACGACCAACTTCAAAGTATTTACAATTTTTCACAGTTTGGATCAGAAATTGATCAGTTTTTCTAAATATAACATATTAAAATCTTAAGGCTATTCCTAATCCTACTTCTAAAATTTCAGTTCCCAATGCCAATGTCAATGGGGAATGAATAAGAGTAGCAAATGTCATATCCAGATTTAAATTTTCAATACATTTAATATACTCAAATGTTTTTTAAAAAATTCTCTATATTTTACAATCCTGTTTTCATATTCACAATCAGTATATTCCCCCAAATTTTCTTCAACTGAGATTATGTTAAGTGGGCAAAAAACCTTTGAAATGCTATGTTGCACTACACCTCGCAAGCTACATCACAACTCTAACTACCTAAAGTACACTGTACTAGCACTCAAAGGATCTGGATTGGAGCCCCAGTCCTGATACTGTGTGTGACATGATCAAGTCATTTTGCCTTTCTGGGCTAGTTTTTTTTTTTACCTGTAAAATAAGGACGTTGGACTGGATGATCTTCAACTCCAACTTTTGATATTGAGAAGACTTCAATGCAATGTCATGTAATAAAATACATACATCAGTAGACCAGCCATTCTTTCAGGCAGAGAGAGAGAGAGAGAGACCACACACCTTTGTCAACCCTCCTTATCTACTGAGGAGCACTTGGTGACTTATTAGCCACCTACAGATATTTTGAGAAATGCTCCAGACTAAAGCAAAAATAACCTCTGTTTATGAGGGAAAGGATGTGTTTGGAGCAGTTGTAGCTTACAAATGAGAAAAAGTCTTCACAAATAGCTCCCAAAGGTGGCTTTGGGCAGTATGCAAGCAATTAGGTTTAGAGCTAGATCCAGCAGAATGAGGCAGATTTACAAGATGTACAGGTAAAGCTGAGAGGAAGGCATTTGCATCAGGAAGTAAATATAATACTGGCTACTTTCCTGTTGGAAGGTAAAATGTGCTCACTCTTCACCTCAGCTCATAGTGGGATCTAGAATTGATGGAGGATTGAAGTATTAATTTAGGGTGAAGTTAAAGCTTATGCACAAGCCTAAGGAAGACCTGTAAACCCACACTGCTCAGGTTCCCTCTTGAGGCAAGAATTGCCTTACGGCATTTGAAAGCCACAAGGACTTCTTCCAATAAGGGAAACAAGGTGAACTCCCAAATTCATATACCAGTAACATTTCTTAGGAAGGAGACTATTTTAAGGAATCAAGTAATAGCATTTTCAAAGTAGATAGAGACACAAGTTAATTACTTGTGGCCCACTTTAGCAAGTAAGTAGCATTCATGGCAGAAACATGCAATGGCATTTAATCCTTCCTAAAATCAGTTGATATGCAACGTTCTAGCCTTTAACTCTAAATGCTGCATCATAACACTGAGCTTTCAAACACATTTGCTCATTACTGGGCATGTTTGGATGTCATGCTTCCTATGTCTCTCCTGGAAAGGCTTTTTAGAAAAACAGTAGACATGCACAAGCTCAAGCTTTTCTTCAGATATGTCTGAAAATGCTGAGATATGCTGGGGCAGGAGAAGGAGAATTAGAAATTTTTCATTTCCTTTATTCTAACAGCAGTGTGCCAGTGTAGCAGACAGAATGTGGACTTTGGAGCCAACGCCTGTCTTGGTATGGACCGAACGCCTGTCTTGACCCTTCCTGGTATGCGACAACAGGCAAATTGTTTTATCTCCTCCATGCATTTCTGTGAGGATCTATCTTCTCCTGCCTTATTCTTTAGAGAGCCTGCCACTGCACCTTCTATATGGTAAATGTTCTGCTCTGAACCCTGGTTATCTTGAAGAATGCATGTGCGTGTACAGTTTACTAATGAGGTTGTAGAGAGAGACATACATGGGAGCCAAGGGAGAAATTTCCAATGAGGCAAAGTTCAGTCTCCATAGATAAGAAAGAGGAATATTATGAAATATTACATATATATCAAATATATACAGCATGTATGTGTCTATGTGCCTATATATACACATGTGTTTGTGATCATATATGTAAATATTTATGCATATTACATATATATATATGGACGGATGGATATATATATTTGAAAATACTGAATGTTTCTATGTTAGATTTTCATTGTTGAAAGATGGTGGTGAAACTCAGTACTACACGTGGAAAACATGAATTTCTAAGTCTAAGGGTTCTTAAAAATGAAAGGAATTTCAGTAGAAATATCTATGACAGATTAATATATCCACCTAAACTCATACCAGCTTTTATCTCCACAGTGGGGATAATGTAAAGGACAAGGGTTTTGAGGATAGACAGACAGACCTAGGTGGATTCTGCTTCTCCATCCTTACTAACTTTGTACTGTGGGGTAGTATTTAATCTTCATGGGTCTACTTCCAAAATTTGTAGCATAAGTAGGTATGTAATGAATATTTTCTTCCCATATCCCTGAACAGGGATCACAAAGCGTGGAGAAGGGTGGGGTAGCTGAGAGTGTGTGTGAGGCTTCAGGAGGGACAATCTGGAGAGAAGATGGAGAGCTAGGAGGTGAGCTGACAGAAAGGATAAATTTGAGCTGTTTTCCAGTATTCCTAAATATCACTCCTGGGGTCAAGAGCAACTCTCTCCATAAATTAAAGCTAATTTCATGACAAGGATTTCTGATCCCATCTCAAGGCAGTTAATGGGCATTTGGAAAAGACCAATGAAGCTAAATAGAAATTCATGATAGGTTCACTGCTCTGCAAAAATCCTCTCAGATGACTGAAGGGGAAATATTAATATCATGCCTCAGAAATTAATGACTACATTCCACTAATCACCACCCTAACTTGCCACTGAAATAGGAAACTGCCACATTTCCTCAGAGCTAAAGCTATACCCCGGTGCCATTTCCGTAATATTTAACACCATCGCCAATGCCGGACTGTAAATTCCACCCACGATTATTTGGGTCCCATTTTGTAAGTGAATAGTCTCTGATACTGAAATCGAATTTCATGGCTAATAGGCTCTCTGATTACTAGGAATTGTTGGTATTTAATTTAAAAAATGTTGCTCAGCCAAGACAGTCATTATTTTCTAATGGAAGTTGGATCATTTCACAACATCCTTTCCTGCTACTGCCGGGGCGTTGGCAGCGCTAATCATCACTCACACACGGGCTGCCTTGCACGGGAATTTGGTTGTACAATATAACTAATGAGAACTTTTTCAGGAGTTTTAAGCTGCATAACATATTATCCTCTTTATATAATACAACCCGTGTTTCTTTTGAGATTAGGTAACTTTGGTGCCTTAGAAAAATATCAGGATATATAATATTTTTTTTAAGAAAATTATAAAACTGTGTAATGTTTCCACAGACTTGCTTAGCATGCTATTTTGAGCTCAGTGGGGCCTAACTGCTTCATAAAACAACCTGACAATAGAATATATGGCCTCTATTTTCCTCGCTAGGCCAGTGTTAACCGAGAAGGAGGAGTGGAGTGCTCAAGAAGTCAAAACATGGAAAAGAGTGTGATAGAAACTAGGTTGATGAGCTAGGAGAAACAAAACAGAGGTACATGACAAGTGTCAAAGTGAAGGGAAGAAGGAAAGACAAAACAAATGCTCAGGTGGTAGTCCCAGAAGCAAATAGATGAGTGAGTGACAATGGGTCAATGTCCTTACCTACTACTAGGTATCTGGCCAGAAATGCCTTTTATGCAGTGCGTGGACCTTTCAGTGAAACGTCAAATTAGGTTCAATAAAAGCCACCTCTAGGCTTTAGCAAATGGAGTCTTCCATGGCTACTTGTACAAAAAAACTAAACAAAAATCATGAGTTCTGGGTTCTAGTAGTCTGAAATTGAGCCCTCCCTCTCTTGCTTATGCATATGGGCATTTTTGTTGAATTATGTAACTTCTCCAAGCATCCTCATCTGCAAAATGGGTATCATGGTAATACCTACCACCACCGGGCTGCAATGCAGAATAAGTGAGACAACAGATGATCAAGGGTTAGCATAGAGCCTTGTGTTTAGCAAGGGTTCAGAAAATATTAATTATTGATATATTATCACAT
>JAQIFY010001356.1:0-14245 GCA_028533085.1 Varecia variegata | reverse complement strand
AAAACTATAGATAAATGGAATAATCAGGGAAATAATATTAAACACATGTTAATTGGCCCTGAGGTGTATAGGACTTATGTATGTGGTAATGGTTCTTTATGTATATACTGTGTATTTATTTCATACACATGATGGAACTTAATGTAATTGTGAATAGGAAGTAGGTATCTTTGGGTTAGTAATTCTTATATCAGGCCCATCCCCATTGTTTCTAAGGCCCTCGAGCAACAATTTAAAAGGAGACCCACAGAGATAATGTCTAACCATTTAAAAGTTATAAATCAAAATATCAAAGTGTTACAAAAAAAAAGGCGTTCTATTCACGTGGAGATTTAGGCCCTTCTCCACATTACTCCCTTTCTCTTATTATCCATGGTTTATCACATGCCTTGAAGTGGCTTGTACATGAGTGAACACTCTAGCCTCAGCCTGAGTGATTGTCCAAAGCTTCTGTAAGCAGCTGCCCTCTAAGATAGGCCCCAGGAAGGAGACCCACACACACAGACTAGGTGCAGTAGATGCTGCTTAGGGCTGCGGGACTGTGAGTTCAGGGGCCAGTGTTCTTAGGGATTTGGGCCCTCAGAAACTTGACAATATAAGTAGGAGGGTTGAGGCTGAAACAAGGTCAGAATCAAGCTGGAGTGGGGTTTGGATTGACAGTGTAAAGGTCGTATGCTATGTCACATAGTCAGATTGTACAAGCAATTTAAGATTACACAATCTAATGATTTTTGATTACACAAATAACCTAAGTTTCCAACTTAGGAAACTAGAAAAAGAAGAGCAAGTTAAATTCAAAGTAAGCTGAAAAAAAAATCAGAGTAAAAAATCAGTGGGATTGAAAAGAGAAAATCAATAAAACCAAAACCTGGTTCTTTGAAAAAGTCAATAAAATTGATAAATCTCTAACCAGGTTAACTAAGAACAAAGAGAAGACACACAAACTGCTAATATCAAAAAAGAAAGCAGGGCTATCACTGCTGATCCCATGGATTTAAAAGGATTAAAGAGAAATGTAACGGACAACCCTGCCCATACATTTGATAACCTAGCTGAAACAGACCAATTCCTTGAAAGATGCATTTTATGAAAACTCACACAAGATAAACCTGAATAGGAATATATCCATTAAAAAAATTGAATCATTAATTATTGTTATTGTCAACCTAATCATTGTTAGGTTTAACACAAAGTAGTAGGACCAGATGTATTCACTGGTTTGAATTCCACCAAATGTTTAAGGTAGAAATGACACCAGTTCTTTCCAGTATCTTCCAGAAGGTAAAAGCAAAGGTAATACTTCTTAACTCATTCCATGAGGCCAATTTACCCTAATACTAAAACCAAGTAAGACACTACAAGAAAGAAAAACTACAGAGCAATATTTCAAATGAACACAGATACAGAAATTGTCAACAAAATATTAGCAAATCATATCCAACAAGGTATAAGAAGAATTACATACCTTGACCAAGGGGGATTTATTGCACGTATGCAAGTCTGGTTCAATATTAAAAAATCAGTGTAATTCATCACATTAACAGGCTAAAGATGAAAAGTGCTCATTTGTATAGATTCGGAAAAAGCATTTGAGAAAATTCAATTCCCATTCGTGATAAGACTTTTCAGTAAAGTAAAAATACAGTGTGACTTCCTCAATTTGATAAAGAACTTTTACAAAAATCCTACAGCTAACATCATACTTAGTGTCTAGAAAAAGGATGCTTTCTTGCTAAGATCAGGAACAAGGCAAGGACATCCCTTCTCAATATTGGTTTTCAGCATCATTCTGGAAGTCCTAGCTCATGTAATGAGACAAGGAAATAAAGAGTATACAGATTGGGAAGGAAGAAATAAAGTTTATTGTCTTTTTAGAAACAATAAAAATTTCATGACACTAATAATTATAGCAGGTTTGCAAGAGATGGTATTCAGACAGATGATAGAAAGAAATGAGGCATCAAGCCACAAATAGAAATGGAGGAACCCTAAATGCATGTTATTAAGTGAAAGAAAGCTAGTCTGAAATGACTTTATACTGTGTGTTTGTGGATATATGACCTTCTGGAAAAGGCACAACTATGGAGACAGTAAAAAGATTGAGGGTTGCCAGGGGTTTGGGGAAGGTAAGGATGGATATGTGGTTTTTAGACCAGTGAAAAATGTGGGTTCTATGATGGTGCATATGTGTATTATACGTTTGTCAAACGCCATAGAATGTAAAACACAGTGAATCCTAATGTAAACCATGGATTTCAGCTAATAATATGTATCAGTATTGGCTCATCAGTTGTGACAAATGTACCACACTAATGTACGATGTTAATAATTGGGGAAACTGGAGGAGGGAGGGTGAAGGGTTATGGTAATTTCCTGTACTTTCTGCTCAGCTTTTCTATAACCTTAAAACTACTCTAAAATATGAAGTCTATTAATGAAATAAATAAACAAGGCCTGCCTACATTTAGCAACATAGATGAGTAAAAACATCATTCATTATCAGTTTTCCCATGCTGGAAGTGGAGGTGGGGGATGTAGTCTCAGCAGTTTTATGTTGACAACAACTAGGTATATTTTCAATTATAGCTTCTTCCTTTTTTAACCATTATTTTTTTAGAATTATCCTAAGTTCCTTATTACCCTTTATAATATCTTGTTTTTGTTCTGTTTTTGTCAGTGGTATATCTGTGTACTGAAACTACAGTCACCATTAGTGAACATTTGAATTGTTTTTATGTGTCCTCAATATATTTTAAATTATATTAATAGTAACTGTGGCCTGAAATTAAGGCCCAATATTCTTGGTGCTCTTAATATTCAAGGCCAAGAAGGGCTCAAATGTCCTAACCAGAAGTTTCCCTCCCCACTCTGCTCCCATAGATGAGGTCCCCTAGCCTTACAGTCCTTATCAAGGGACCAGGCACAGTTCCTGCTTTATCACTGAGCAGCAACATTCTTCCCCTGCGCCAGCCCTGGGAAGTGTTCAGACTACCCCATCACACCCTCCCTCAGCAAACAGGGGTCACTGCTCTCCTCAGTACTGCAGAGGTGCTCCTCACAGCTCCTGATCTTGCACCCTGCTCCCAACCATGCTGCCTGTGTGGCCCTGTATGCCCTGAAGTGTCTTCCTCACCTGGTCTGAGAGGATGCCTGACTGACAAACTCATGAAGATCTCCTCTTTGAGTGTCAGGTGTCCTGGGTTTGATCATTCTGTAACCCAGGGTACGAATCCCTCCTTCACCAATGAAATGAATAGGAAGCAGTTGAAACAGTTGGCCTCATAAACAAGATGGTCTGTCCAAGACCAAGGTCAAATTTTAACTATAACTGCTCTTGGCTAAGAGGTTCCATGATATGGCCAAAGCTACTTGAGAGAATCACCAATTGCAAGACTTGTGCTTTGGCGTAGGCCTGGGATGAACTTGATTTTTGAGGGAGGGGTGTCTCATACCTGTTCCCAAAATTGTTCATTGGCTCTATTCCTTTGTGACTTGTCATTGAGTTCAGCCTGTGTGGCTGGTGGTCTCTCGGGCTCCCACCTGTGAAGACGGTGACAACACAGCACCTTCATTGACGAGCACTTGAGACCACTTTCTAAGGGTCTGGCTCCAGCTCTCTGGTTACTGTATACAGCCTGGTGATCACAGGCTGAGTGAAGTACCACACAGACCACTGTGTGTTCTGTAGACACATACTCCTGGATTGTTCATGCAGATGTCTGTTTGTGAAATTTGTGGAAAGATAGGAGACCACTGGGGGAGGTAAGTATGGCACCCGGTTGCCTAACAAGAGGGCTTGTTCAGTTAAGGGGATGCACTTGCCTCTCTTCTGTACTGTTCCTTCCCTTACAGACAAGGCTGTTGCAGAGGATAGTTTCAATCCATCAACTTCTGGGGTATGGCCCAGCACCCTTTTGCTGCTTCATGCCTCTGATGCAATAAATACCCTAATCCTCACTGTGAGGGGAAAAAACACCCACTTTGTCACACAGCAAAAGAGTTCATTCAAACTCAGCATAATCCCAGGATCTGTATAAACCATGTGAAACAATCATTGTTGAGGAGGCACCTAATCCTGATGATACCAATTTGAGGCTCTCTGGAGAAAGATACCAGATTTCTTTTCATAAATTGGAGAAACAAGATGACATTTGCTGTGGTTTGAATGTTTGTTTTCCCTCCAAAATTCATGTTGAAACCTAATCCCCAGTGCCACAGCATATAAAGAAAGGTGTGGCCTTTGGGAGGTGAGTAGGTCATGAGGGCATGAATGGATTAGTGATCTTTTGAAAGAGCTAGAGAGGACCAACTAGGTTCCCTTTTCCCCATTCTTCTTTCTGCCATATGAGGGCACACTGCTGCTCCCCTCAGGAGGACACAGCATGGGGGGGCTGTCTTGGAAGCAGAGAACCAGCCCTCACCCCCGCTGGCTCCTTGTTCTTTGACTTCCCAGCCTCCAGAGTAGTTGTAAGAAGTCAATTTCTGTTGTTTTAGAACTACCCCGTCTCATGCCATTTGTTATAGTTGCACAAACGGACTCAAAAAATCTCTTGGAAATATGGGCACTTGAAGAGCAATACTACAATCTCTCATTTGAGTGTATATGAAGAGTATGTTGAGTCACTATTGTAACATAAAAACCCAGTGATGCCAAATACATTTTTCAGATTCTTTTCAGAGGAAATTTGAGTGTACTGTGAGAATATATGGGTGCAGTATATCTGTATGTGATAGAGGGAGTTTTAATCTGCTGCTTCATGTAATCAACAATCCCTGGAAAAGTATCCTGTGCTGAGTCGTCTGGCAGTAAACAGCTAGTGTGGAATGTACGCACCCTAGGGAACCCTTAAGCATAATGCAAGTCACCTGAAGGGACGGTACAGATGTACTGTCTCTGTGTGGTAATTCCAGACTGGCATCTCTGTAAACACAAACTGTGAACTAGAGCTGGGCATCCCGGCTACAGTTCCACATGTTCACATGCAGAGAAAGTGCCAACGAATGAGGGAACTACAGGAAAGATGGGGCGGCAGGCACTTTGGTACATTGATATTATAGAAAGAAATCACATTTGGATTTCAAAGATACTTTTAATGCACCAGTGGAAACTGGCAGACAGCTTGATAACCCATGGTATATTCTGGAAGGTACCACTTGAAGGGAGGTGATGCAAAGGAAGGAAGACAACCAACTTGACATAATTGCATTTATAACAAAAAGGGCAGCTTCCTGGGTAAAAATGCATGTAAATACAAAAATGGCAACAATGTGGAAAGATTGTCATCCTTTGATCAATGACTTAATGGATTTGCTATTTTGCCTTTCTTTGTCATGTTCTCTACGTTTATATGTTTAGTGTTATGCATCTAAGCTTGTGTAATCAATCACTGACAGAGCGATAGTGAGGTAGCTTTCATTTCCTATTGTCAGAGCTACGATACTAACTTCTGGTCATGAACTCACATGATGAGGAAATATAGCATCTCCTTATTTTCTCCAAATCCACCTGCCTTCAGGTTTGCCTTGTGAACTTGCCAGGAGCGAAGGAAGTACAGAAGTGCCACCTTGTACCTGTTCTCCCCTTGGTTTAGTTCTAGTTCCCGCATTGTCCAGATTGCCCAGTAGATGGTGATCATAGGGAGGAGGTCGTCCTTGTCATGAAAATGCATTGATTCATCAGGATTTCAGGGAAGAGTTCACTGCCTCATGCCTTGAGGGATAGTATGGAGCCTGGAAACAATCACTAAGGCTGTGAAGTGAGGTCAGAATTTAGGCAGTGCCCACGAGACAGGGAAAAGAGGCTTTTTTAGGGTTCCAAGTGGTTGCTGCTGCTTGCATAAGTCTTGTTCTGGAACATGATGTGATCTTTGTTTATTCTTCTTTGCATCACGCTGATTCCGCAGCCAAGGGATGGAGGCCTGGATCCAGATGGGGGAAAGGACGCCTTCCTCGTAAAGCTGAAGTGCTAGTGAGCTCTGTAGCACGTCGAGTACGGCCTGAAAATCGTCCTGGCTGAGGGGTGGTTCAGGTGGTTGAGGGTCCTTCTGTGGATCCCGATTCAGAAGAGGTTGTGATTTTGCGTGAATCTGTGTGGTTGAAAGAAATTTCTCTAAAAGGCTTGAGGTTTGTGCAGATCCCTAGTGCAGCTGCTCAGGAGGATGAGATGTCTCTTTAGTTGGCCGTGCCTGAGGCCGCTATAGCTGTGTCTCCTTGTGAGTAGGCTGTGCAGGGGCCCCTTCTCCAGGTTGCCATTTGACTACCGTGCCCTGGAGCCCCTCATTCCACAATTGCCTACAGCAGGGTGTGTCTTGCTCACCTTATCCCTGCAACTGTTGCTTATGTTTATCAGGTTGAGGCCAAGTCGAGTCTCTGAAGGGCAGAACTTGAGGGCCAGCATGTTTGGCCTTCCCATGGTGGTACTGTAGCCAGAAAGGAGACTGTGTGGGAGCCCCCCTCCAAGAGTCACTGCTGCTGACTCACGGCTCATAAGTGTCAGAGGATATTGAGAGATCTCTCCTCCTGGAACATCTTGGGAACATCAGAGCATTGTGTGACCCTTTGTGCCTGGCTCTCACAGGCCCCAGAGGGATCCCAAGGACCAAATGTCATGTGAGTTGGAGGAAGGACCAATATAAATGACCCGAAGCTATGAAAGAATTAGAGGGAGGCCCTTGATCAGAGCTGCTTGGGGCAGCACCCAGGTTGCTTTTCTCCAGCTGACCAGCCAGGTGAGATCTGCCACCGAGATCTGCCACCGAGGCCTGCTGCCAGGGTATCAGGAGATATAGGAGGTTCCAGTTTTATTTTTTCTCCTGATCTATTAGGCAGAGGGTTATGTCTCTTTGGGTTAATCTCAGGGTGATTTTTATCTATAATGCTATTTAGTCTTTGAAAATATGGGGAAATTAAGGTCAATTATTGTACCAGGCTAGGAATAGATCCACATTGATTTTCTAGAATTCCAGAGTTTTCCCACAAAAGAGAGGTCCAATAGCTCTCTTCACTGCTGAGGACCCTAGATGATTATGGCAACTGAAGTATGGGAGGGGGCAGGGTCTCTGCTGAGGTTTGGTGCCCAGAGGCCTGGGATGGAAATAAACACCCCAGCACACAAGACAGCACCCTCATGACAAAGAACTCTCGGGGCCAAGATGACAGCTCCCATTTCTTCACTAACATCTCGGCGAAGAATAGCACTTCCAAAATTGCCGGACAGATTGCACCACAGACCTTACCTGAAATCTGGATTCTGGAATTCCTGTTTGTTTACCCAGTTATTCCCTGGTGGCAGTTCCAGGGATTCTATTCTTCTCAAAGGCTTGAAAAGGATACTGATCTGTGATGTAGTGATGGATGTCTGCTCTTGTTTGCCTGCTTTGGATAAGCATTCTGAAGGAGACTACAGGAAGAAAGAAGTGAGGAGTTTTAGGCCATCTTCACATTCAGCCCCAAAACAGAAATTTTAAATTATCATTCTCACCACCTCTTCTCCCTCTGAGACCCCCAGAGGTACTCCTCCACCCATCCTGGCCCTTGGATTAAATCTCTGAGGTGACAGAAGAAGAGGACTCCTCACTACACAGCAGTATCAGGACCAGGAGACACAGGGCCTTCCCTGCTACTAAACTGCCTTTCCACCAAATGGGGATGGTGTCATTTCCATCACTAGTGTGTCAGGAAAAAGAGGTCAGTGGTTCCCATGGTGAGAATTCTTTGCCACACACGTGGAAACAACATGCAGAGACATTTCCACTTTAGGATATCTGCTGAGGAAATGCTCAGGGACTGCTGGGTACTCACCTGAAGTCCAAGGCTGAGGCTGGTCATGAGGAGCTTCAAGACGCCAGTCAGCCCTGCTTCAGGTGTCATCATCTCTGGTTTTGAATCCAAAGCTAGGTGGTTCTGTTTTCATCCAGTTTACTCTACATAATTCCAAATATCTATCCCAGTGATTGAAAATAATTACCACTTGGATATGACTGTCTACCCTAAGAATAAATATCTATCAACATAGACTGTATTATGCAAAGAATAGTGTTCTTTCTCAAAATATTAATGTGAAATTTGAAACAACACACTCATCTGAGCTAAACACAAATAATCCTTTCCTTCTCTGTCATCTTTGTGGCATCTAAAGGAAATTACCCTGATTTAGGAAATACTGGTTGGTATTTCCAAGATAGAACTGGCTGTCTGGTGTGAGCCTACTCTTTCTTAACCTCTTCCCTTCCTCTCTGCCACACCTGTTTCTGTCTCACTCCCACTTGTTCTCTTTGCCTCCCTCTCAAGTTCTCTGTGGTCTCACCAAGGTTTTGGTCAATGACTCACTGACTTTCCTTAGCCCTTTGTCATCCTCCATAGTGAAGGGAATTTCATGGCACACAATTCATGTGGAAGTGACCTCTGATAAGAATTCATTTAAAGGGAGGTCAGTGACTACCACTACATTCTGATGAGCCTGTGCTTATTCATATTCACCTCTTTATGTATTCCAGAGTCAACTCTACAAAAGGAGACTCATGAACCAAATACCTAACTCCGCATAGACTGTCACTCTCGTAATCAGTGGAACACTGGCTATTTCCTCCTTAGTGGAGGAATTATTCCTAAGTATGTGATGTGGGGAATTTGGTAACTCACGAGAATGCTTCTATACTAAAAGATGAGAATATCTATTGTCTTGCTTTTATGTCCCAGGCAATTTGCAAAACTATTATCTGTTCTCTCAATAAGTCATTTCAAATATCAGGAACAAATTGTGAAAAACAACTGAAAACATGGAAGAACAAATTGGTGAGCACCATGGCAGAATCAGGGTTTAGTTTTATTTTTCTGAATGTGCATATCCACTTTTCCCTACACTGCTTCTTGAAGAGACTGTCTTTTCCCTAGTATATGTTCTTCACACCTTTGTAAAAAATCAGTTGGCTATAAATGCATGGATTTTTTTTCTGCGTTCTCTATTCTGTTCCACTGGTGTATGTATCTATTTTTTTTGCCAGTATTATGCTATTTTAGCTACTATGGCTTTATAGCATATTTTGAAGTGAGGTAGTTTGATGCCTCCAGTGTTGTTCTTTTTGCTCAAGACTGTTTTGGCTATTTGGGATCTTTTGTGGTTCCATACAAATTTTAGGAGTGAGTTTTCTATGCCTGCAAGGAATGTCATTGGTATTTTAGTAGGGATTGTATTGAACTTATAGATTGTTCGATGTGGAATGGAGATTTTAATGATATTCTTTTAATCCATGAACACAGGATATTTTTCCATTTATTTTTGTCTTTTTCAGTTTCATAAGTGTCTTAGCATTTTTATTATAGAAATGTTTCACCTCTGTGGTTAAGTTTATTTCTAGGTATTGTAAATGGTTTGCTTTTTATTTTCAACTTCAAATTGTTCATTGCTCTTATACTGAAAGGCAATTAACTTGTGTATATTCACCTTGAATTCTGCAGTTCCGCTACAATACTTTGTTACTTCCAGGTGTGTTTGTCAATTCTTAGGGCATATTCTACACAGACAATAATATCATCTTCAAACAAATGGAATTTTCTGTCTTTTTAATCTGTATATATTTCATATACTTTCTGGTCTTATTGCATTGGTGAGGTCTTCCAATGCAATGTTGAATAGGCATGGTGAGAGGGGACATCTTGCTTGTTTCTATTTTTAGGAAGTAAGTAGTTTCTTACCCTTAAATATGATGTCAGTTGTGGTTTGGGGTAGTATCAGATTGAGGGAGTTTTTCTGTCTTCCTCGTTTAAGAGTTTTTATCATGAATAGATGTTGGATTTTGTCATATTTTTTTCTATAATAATCACCATAGTGACATGATTTTTCTTTTATATCCTGGTTGGAAGAATTATATTGATAATTTTTTGAATATTGAACCAGCCTTACAACGTGGAGTAAATTTCATTTGGCCATGGTGTCTAATTCTTCTTATACTTTGTTGAATTCAATTTACTGTATTTTGTTGAGGATTTTGCGTCTACATTATGAGAAATAGTGGTCAGTATAGTCAGTCCTCACTTAATGTCCTGGATAGGTTCTTGGAAACTGCAACTTTAAGCAAAATGATTTACAACAGGTCCTCGAATAATGTCATTTCATTCAAAGTTCTTTCCCTATAATGTTGGTGAGAAAAAAGTGGGTTTCATTATGTGGTTTTGCTTACAGTTGCATTCTGCAAGAACTTAATGTTAAGTTCTTGCTGTACTTTTACTTTCTTGTTATGTTTTTATCTGCTTTTGATATTATGGTAATGCTGGCATTATAGAATGAGTTAGAAAGTGTTCCCTCTGCTTTTATTTTCTGAAAGACATTGTAAAACACTGGTATTATATCTTCTTTAAATATTAGACAGAAATCACCACTGAAATGATCAAGGCCTAATGCTTTCTTCATAAAAAGTTAAGTATCTTAAGTTAAGTATCTTAATCCAGTATCTTTAAGAAATACAGTCTCATTTTAATTATTTCTCCTTGTAAGTTTAGTAGTTTGTGTCTTTCTTCAGAGTTTCAGTAGTTTCTGCTGATACAGCTGTCTTCAACAACCTAACTTCTCCCTCAGAATAATGTCTCTTCTATTTCAGTTGGTGGGTGATGCCCAGGAACAGTGTTCAGGACAGATTGTGGGGGTAGAGGGTTTTCAGTAAAGTGAGGCACAGCAGGGCTGAAGTGCCCTGGGTTGGGTGGTGGCATTTGATGCGTGGGTACTTAGGTTTCATCAGGGCAGGAAGGGCTGTGAGGACATGGGTTGGGATGTGCTAAAAGCCAGATGAGATGTTGAGGGCCAGGAAAAAGAGACTTCCGAAGCACTCTGACCTCACCTGTCAGAGCAAGCCTGCTCTTATGGAACATAGCCATGTGGGTACCAGCTTCTAATCTGGTGGTCAGATGCAAGACACCTGGGAGCCCTAGGTGCCAAGAGCTGCCACTCCCCATTCGGGTAGCAGGGCAGGGCAGGGCAGGCTGTGGCTCAAAGTCCTCTTCCAGCCTCCACCACCAGGGCTTGGGGAGGGAAGAGAGACCTGAGGCCCAGCTCAGGGCGCCCTAACTCTCAAGTTGACTGCCAGGTGTGTGGCACCCAGCTGTGGTTCAAGCGGCTTGGGAAGGCATGGGGCTGACCCAGGCTGGGCTTGGGGAGCCAACTGCCCATGAGCCTGCTGGGAGGTAGTCAGATGCCTGGAGGCCCTGAGAACTGAGTCCAGTTCTGGGCAGATAGTGGGGCAGGGCCAAATTGCCCCTGCTAGCATCCACAGATGACCCCAGCCACACCCTTGCAGTCTCCCTTGTGCTCTAGAGCTAAGGGGTTTGGGGCCTGGGTAGGACTTGGAAGGGAGACCACCTGAGAACACTGGATTCTGCAGATCTATCACCCCACCTCCACATCCAGCCAGCCAGCTCTAGCTCTCTCGAAACACCACCTGCCCCTAAGGCCCTGCCCACCACAGTCATGTTGCCCTCAGGCACCCAGCACCTCTTATGGCACATGTAGACGGGGTCCAGCCTTGCGACTCACAGGCCCATTCACATCATCTTGACAAAGGACGCTTTCTCCTCAGCCACTACCAGCACCAGGGAGGGCCTGGGAATTGCGATGGGCACCCCAACCCCCGGACCACAGCCCAGTATCAGTCCATAGCCTGTCAGGAAAATGGGGTCTTGCATCACCGCCTGAATTCTGCACCCCCCTATGCCCCCCATCCGTGGAAACCCACTGCTCTAAAGCACAGGCTGCTGCCCTGCCCTATGGCACAGTAAACATTTCCTCTGTTAGGAGCTGCCCTCCTGGGGAAGGAAATGGCCTCCTACTACAGGGAGGGCCCAAGAAACAACAGTCCCTACTCCCGTTCTACATCCTACAGACTTGGGGTGCACAATGGTCCTAAACACAAATGAGGAAGTAGAAATTTAAGTGGATGTACAGTCTGCATCTATCCGAATACTTTTCAGATGTGGCTTTCATTCCATACTCCCCAATTTTGACATGTCAAAACATTTTGGTCTCTACTATGTCCAGGTATTCTTGTTTCTTCATTATTGTGGATGGCCGTATTCTTTTTCTTTTTCTTTTTTGGAGACAGAATCTCGCTCTGTTGCCCAGCCTAGAGTGCCGTGGCGTCAGCCTAGCTCACAGCAACCTCAAACTCCTGGGTTTAAGCAATCCTTCTGGATGGCCGTATTCTTTTTTTTTTTTTTTTTTTCGAGACAGAGTGGGGGGACTGGGGGGACGTGGGGAGTGGTGAATTGCCCAGAAGGGAGGCTGGCAAGAGGGCAACCCTTTGGGATAGCTGCAGACTTTCAGTGGGTGGGCATGTAAGATTGGATGGGCGAGAGGGACAGGGAGGGGGTGGGCTGGGCTGGGGCCAAGTGGGGCTCCCAGGGCAAAGGAATCATCCCCAGAAGTGTTCAGCCCCCCTATTCAGAGCCAACTCCATCTCCCAGGAGCCCCAGGGGCAGAGAGGGGCATTCCACTGTGTCATCAGGTAGGAGACACTTCTGAGACCTGGGTATCAGCTAGGGCACCAATGAAGTGCAGGGTGGGCCTACATGCCCCCTTCCAGCTCCTGCTACGAGTGTGAGTCAAAGGAAGGTGGACCACACATCCACGGCAGTATCCCAAGGGCCACTGTTTCTGGCCCTATTGTGTGGGGCCTAGGTTGCTGGACTCACCAAGGCTGGGGTATTGGAGCCAAGTGGGCATGCCTTGTCTGGAAAACCACAGGGCCCTGGGTTAGGGACTGAACCTGCAACAAAGCCTGATGTAGGCCCTGGTCTCCTGGGAGGCAAGCTGGCATGTCCTAATGTGCATGGATCCCCAACTCACCAGCCAGGCCTTATCCCCTGTGTACTCCCACACTAAGTTCATAGAAGCAGGAGAAGGCTTTAAGGGAAGACTACCCCCAAAGCCTGGCTCTGTTGGCCTTGGCCCCTGGTGTCCTCTCCCACCAACAGCCAGCTACCTCCTTTTCACAGAGTCATGACCCACCCAGGTATATGATCCTAGCAGGGATGAGTAAGTCTTTAATTCTAAGTAAACGAAAAAATACAAAACTTGGAACTTTGGGATAGCCCTTCATTAAAAATATAAAGCTGAAGGAATCCAATGAGGTCAGCGGAAGTTGAATTTTAAGTGGAATACAGATGCTACCAGGCAGTTTGTTGTAAGGTGGATGGTGGAGGAGGGGTAGGGGACCAGCCCGACCTTGGCTAAGTGCCAGGGCTAAACCACACAGCCAGCAACAGCAGGAAGATCACTTAGCTGAAGTGCCGAGGCCAAACCATAGAGCTAGCTGCAGCAGGGTGACAACAGGAACTGCCAGCGACAACAGGAAGATCACTTAGCTGTCTGCTGCAGCAGTAAAAATTCCACCCTCATCTAAAAGCAAGCCCCCTCCGCTAATGCCCCTCACCACATATAAAAACCCTTGCCTCAGTCCCGGGCGACTGTGACTTCCCTGGCCCCTCTTGGGACTCGGGAACCTCGCCGGGAGCTCTCCCCAATAAAAGCCTCGTTGCTTGACTGTTTAACTCTGCTCGTCTTTCTTTCTCTGGTGCCGACCATCCAAAAACCTTACATTTGTATCTATCATAATGCTTTTCAAATGAGCTTTCTTTCCATACTCCCTAGTTTTGACAAATCGGAAAATTTTGTTCTCTGTCATGGCCATGTACTCTTGTTTTCTCATTGTTGTGAACGGACACATTATTGAAAACACAGAGAGCCTCTCCTCACTTACACACTTTGCTCCACTTGCTCAGCTCCTCCGAGAACACATTGTGTAACTTCATCACATCATTTTGCTGTTTTCAGTGTAATGATATGATGATAAAAAGTTATATGGGCAAATTATTCTTGGGGGTCACACGGTAAGTGACAGAAAACACCTCTACATCCTCGGTAGAGGGCAGTCCAGCTCATGCAGGCCACAAAGTGCAGCAAAGCAAAGTCAGCTGGCACACTTGGGGAGGCAGGAAATGCAACGTCCTCCTTGATGCCTGAAGGGAAAACACACTCTGATTGGTCCCCCGCCAGCCTGCTCTTGATGCTCTTTTCAGAGTAAGTGGAGAAATGCAGGAGCTCAGAAAAACGCCGCCGCCGCCGCCGCCCCACTTTTGGGAACTTGTAGTCTGGCCTATGTCCCCAAGGCAGGTTAAATCTTTTCTTAAAACTCCCAAGTGTTCCCCTGCCCCTCAGGTGGGCGGCTGGCCGGCAGAGTTCACAGGCTTTGTTTTTGGC
>JAQIFY010001355.1:0-14246 GCA_028533085.1 Varecia variegata | reverse complement strand
GCCTGCACCCGCTCCGCCCGGGCTGGAACCTCGTCGGCTCCCCCGGGCGGGCAGAGGAGCCGCCGTCCGTGCTGCCCCTTCCCGCGCAGCTTCAGGGCCCCTCTCGCGCGGGGACCCTCGAGAGCGAATTTCCGACGACGGCATCGTCTTCTCAAAGCACCGGGTGGAAGCCCAGACCTCGTCGTCCTTCTAAAAGTCACAAAGCGGACGAAGGTGCCCTCCGCCCCGCCACTGTCAACGTGGCGGTGGAAAGTCTTGACTGTGCGGTAAAGCGAGAGAATGACGGATGCGAGGACTGGAAGCAAAAGGCAACGTCGTTCTTATGGTCAAGTGATAAAAATAGAAAACGAGAGACTCAACAGAAAAATTAACTAACCTAGCGAGAGTTCCACAAGAGTAGTGTATTTAAGATCAGAGTATGAAGTCAGGCAGGGTTCCGTGGCAATTATGATGCAGTTCTCGAGAATGCAATAAAAATGAGATATCATGCACAAAACTGAAGTATTTACACATTAGCCTACAAAATGCGCAAGATCTTTAAAGAGAAAAATCTAAGACTCTATAGTTTTTTTTAAAGACCTGAATACATAAATAATGGGATACTACTGTTTTCATCTTGAAAGAATTAAGCTTTCCATTACATGATCTGTCTATTCATTTCAATTCCAGTAACAATCCCAGCATGACTGTATTGGAACTTGAGAGACTTGATTCTACAATGTTCATGGAAGAATGAAGGTCTGTGATCTGCTGGGACAATTTTGAAAAAGGACGAAGGGAAGATCTTGCTCAGCAGGCATGAAAATGGATTACAGAGGCAGACTGACTAAAATCATGTGATATTGGGACAGAAAGGAACAAGTAAGTGGAAGAGCTTGGCAAGTCCAGCGTGAACTGTTACGTGTGGTAACGTGGTGTGTGACAGATAAAATCACAAGTCGTAGAGAAAGGCTGGATTATTTAGTAAATGGCACTGGGAATATTGACTTTTCTAAAATGGAGAAAAAATAAAATTGAATCCCTACTGTATGCATAAACTCCAAATAGATTATATATATAACTATGAAAGGTAAAAATATACAGATGCATGCAGGACAATATCTCTGTGACAGGAAAGGATTTTGCATGATCCACAAGGTGGGAAGTGATGGATTTTAACTAAACCAAAATGCAAATGTCGCTTTACTATAGACAAAATTAACATATGAATGACTAGGAGAATGTATTCTCCATGTATTTAATCAACAGAATGCAGTGACTACAATATACAAGCAACTCCTGAAAATCAGCACGAAAAAGGAAGAAAGAAAACCTAATTCTAAAAAAGTGGTCACTTGACTAGCCTTACAAAAATGGGATATGGGCCATTCTCAGAAAGAGAACTCAGAATGGGTGTGGTGTGCCCATCCTCAGTGGAGGTCAGAGGAAGGCACAGTGAAGGGATAGTGAGATGCCACCTTACCCCACCAAGGACACAGCTCTGCAAGGCAGATGACAGTAAGTGCAGGTGTGGGTGGATGGGATGGGGAGTCCTGGGCATGTGAGTATTTAGGTGCAGTGAAATTAAACATGTATTAAACATACATCTTTGCAGGGCTAGGACTAGGGTGAGGAAGAGAGGTTCTTGGGGCACAAGTGTCAGGGGGCCTCACTGTCAGGGTCGATCCTCCACCTGCAAAGCCCCGAAAGTGAGGGCCTTGGTGCTCTTTGAACCCAGGGTGTCTCATTGCCTTGCACCTTTGGGCACAGTAGTTCCACTCTTGGTTTATGTACCTAAAGAAACTTCCTCAGAGGCCCACAGTGATGCTTATGACTGCTGTAGAGTCGTAGGTACCCGCCAAGAGGGACCTGGACAAGGAGTATTTGACACAGGAAGACAATGACAGGTCCTTTCATGGAGGGCAGGACTGCCCAGCGCTTGCCTTCTGGGGAGGAGTTTGAGAGACCTGGTGAAAGATGAGGCCAAAATACAACATGACTTTCTTCCACTTTCTCAGAAGTGAGCCCAAGGATGGCATCTGCATCTGCCTGAGAGGTTTTGTAGGTGTCTGAGCCTTTGTCACAGACCCTCCTGCCCCTGCCCCAGGAAATACCTTTGCATTTAGGAGCGAGAACTTGGAAGATGCCCAGGGGCTATCGGTGAAGGGTTAGGCATATTCTGCCTATGCTGGGATTGCTAAACCAGTAAAAATATGAAACTGGGAGTTGCTGATTGTCAGCTTTGTCTCCCCAGGGGCTGAGTCCTTGATGGGAAAACGCAGTCCAGAAGGAGGTTGACCTTTGGTAACATAGCTCGAGACTCTTGCAGTACAGTGCCCAGGAACACAAGCCATTTCCTCCCATCTAGGCCTCAACTGTTCAAGGTACAGCCAAGAATCAAGACTCCGGGGGCATTTTATTCTGTTTTTCTGTGCATATTCACTAAATTATGATCACAATGCACACATGAGGTTATATCTTGTTTTGTTACTAGCACTATACTGTGAACTTTTCTGTCTTCATAGGCTAAGATTCTATCCCTGGTTAATGGGCATGAGATTGTTTACAGGTGTGCACTTTTAAAAGCACTTCCGTGATAAATGGTGCAGGGGTAGGGGTGGAGCATCAAGTGATATACCCTGGAATTGTTCAGTGTCACAGTTGGAGGAAACTTGTATGTGCCCAAACCCCTCATGTCACAGATGGGGAAACTGAGGCGCAGAGAAGGGAAGTTGCTTGCCCCAGGTTACTCAGCAAGTCAGGGCCGAGTAGGGCTTGGAACCCTGGTTCCTACAGGAATTATGAACTCCCAGTACCTGCAACAATGCAGAAGCCTGGAAGCCTTTAGGTGTTCTCTGAGCTCAGTGTGTAGCTCAATGTCCCCCTCAAAATTCAACCCCACCCTTCTGGGAGTCCCCTTCACAGCCGGTCCTGCAGAAGAGCACCAGGAACAAGGATCTCGCCTTCCCTACTGCTCCGCCACACTTTCAGTTTGCTTTTAGCTGTTGCATAGAGCTTCATGGTATAAATGTGCCAAAAAGTTATTTAATTTCCCCAATAACAGACTCTCAGGTCACTGTTGCTCTTTAATTTTTTTCTCTTTTCATTTTTAATTTTATTTATTTTAAAAATTAAAACAACAACCATACTTTTTTTTTTTTTTTTTTTTTGAGACAGTGTCTCACTCTGTCGCCCAGGCTGGAGTGCAGTGGTGTCATTGTAGCTCACTGCAACCTCAAACTCCTGGCCTCAGGCGATCCTCCCACCTGGGCCTCCCAAAGTGCTAGCATTATAGGCATGAACCACCCTGCCCAGTCCATGTATACTTTTAAAATAAAATTTACTGAAGTATAATTTACAAGGTGCACCCATTTCAAGTAAGTTTTTTTGGTTTTGCTTTTGTTCTGAGACAGGGTCTTGCTCTGTTGCCCAGGCTGGAGTGCAGTGGCGTGATCATAGCTCACTGCAGCCTCCAACTCTGGGTTCAAAGAATCCTTCTACCTCAGCCTCTTGAGTCGCTGGAGCTACAGCAAGAACTGATATCTTAACAATTTTGAGTCTTCTAATCCATGAACGTGGTATAGATGCATATTTCCATTTATTTAGATCTTCTTTAACTTCTTTCAACAGTGTTTCATATATTTCAGCATACAAACCCTAAACATATTTTGTTAGATTCATCCCTAAATATTTCCCTTTTTAATGCCATTTTAAATGATACTGATTTTTAAAATTTCAGTTTCTAATCACTTTTATTTATTTTACTTTTTAGTTTTGGTGTATTCTTTGTAATTTCCTAGAGGTGATCATATCATCTGTGAATAAAAGGCAGTTTTAAGTCTTCCTTTTCAATCTGTTTGCCTTTTATTGCTCCGTCTTACTTCATTGGCCAGGACTTCCAGGACACTGTTGAATATGAGTAGAGAAGGGGACACGTCTGCTCTTTTCCTGACCTTGGGAGGAAAGTATTCATTCTTTTACCGTTAAGGATGGTGTTAGACATAGGCTTTTCAAAGATGCATTTTGTTCAGATTGAGGAAGTTTCTTTCTATTTATTGTTTATTGAGTTTTTTGTTAAGCCATGAATATGTGTTGAATTTTTCAAATGCTGCTTCTACATCTGTGGAGATGATCATGAGATATTTCACTTTTATTCAGTTACAATATTGAGTACATTGATTTTTGAATGCTAATTAAACCTATCCCAATCTTGGGATAGAGCCCACTTTTATATATTTCTAGATTTGATTTGCTAAAATTTTGTTACAGGTTTTTGCGTCTATGTTTAGGACTGATATCGGTCTGTATTGGGTTTTTTATTTTGTTTTATTGTAATGTTGTTGTCTTGTTCTATTGGCCTCATAAAATAATTTGGAGAGTGTAGCTTCCTATTCTGTTTTTGGAAAGAGTTTCTGTAGGGTTGGTGTAGTTTCTTCTTTACTGTTTGATAAAATGCACCAATGAAGCTCTCTGAGCCTAGGGTTTTCTTTGTAAGAAGGATTTTAATTCAAATTCAGTAAAAAATATATAGAACTATTCAGAATTTCTATATATTTTTGAGTACATTTTTGTAATCATGTCTTTCAAGGAATTTGTCTAGTTCATCTACGTTGTCAAATTTATTGGGGTAAGGTTGTTCATAATAATTCTTTATTACCTTTTTAATGTCCATAGGATCTGTGATGTCTTATTATTCCTGACATTGGTAATTTATGTTTTCTTTCTCCTTCTCTCTTTCTGATATTGCAAAATATATATTTGGTCTTGTCCTCATTTCTTGACATATAACTTCCTAAATCCCTTGGAATCTCTGGAGCGATAAAAAGCATCTTGTGTATGTTAATGATGTTACCGGTGGCTGGCGGCTCCTAGGTAGCTTCAGGATGGAAGCTGTCACCACGAAGACATGATTGGAGGGTTGGGACTCTCAGCCTCACTTCTCAACTCCCAGGCAAGGGGAAAGGGCTTAGGTTAAGCTGACCGATCATGAATGGCCAGTGATTTAATCAGCCATGCCTATGATACGTCTTATGGTTTCACAGTCCACTTCCAAGGAATATTTTACCACTTCACAAATAACATAAGAACCTTACAACAATATACTTCCCCTCTTCCTCTCCCATCCTTTTGCTGTCTTTTTCAGTTTCATTTCTGGACATGTTATAAACACTACAATACATTGCTATTATTTTTGCTTCGAACAATTATCTTTTAAACAATTTTTAAATTAAAAAGTCTCTTATGCTTATCCACAGATTTATCATTTTTGGCTTTTTTAGTTTCCAACTGGTATTATTTTCCATTGCCTGAATAACTTCCTTTATACTTCTTGTAGTGCCAGTCTCCTGGTAACACATTCTCACAGTTTTTGTCTCAAAAAATCTCTATTTCATCTTCATTTTTTTAAAAAATTATTTTTATTTTTTATTATTATTATTTTCTTTTTCTTGAACGGGGCTGCTGAGAAGTCATTTTCTTCTTCTTCTTTTTTTTTTTTTTTTTTTTTGAGACAGAGTCTCGCTTTGTTGCCCAGACTAGAGTGCCGTGGCGTCAGCCTAGCTCACAGCAACCTCACACTCCTTGGCTGAAGCAATCCTACTGCCTCAACCTCCCTAGTAGCTGGTACTACAGGCATGTGCCACCATGCCCGGCTAATTTTTTCTATATATATTTTTAGTTGGCCAGATAATTTCTTTCTATTTTTAGTAGAGACGGGGTCTCGCTCTTGCTCAGGCTGGTCTCGAACTCCTGACCTCAAGAGATCCACCCGCCTCGGCCTCCCAAGTGCTAGGATTATAGGCATGAGCCACCACTCCCGGCCCATCTTCATTTTTGAAGGATCATTTTGCTAGGTATAGAATTCTAGGTTGCCAGTTACTTTTTTTATTTTACCACTTTTGATACATTGTTGCATTGTCTTCTGAGCTGCATCCTGTCCGACAGGAAGTTAATGCTCATTTCTGTTTTTGTTCTTCTGTATGTACTATGTCTTTTTTTCTGGCTGCTTTAAAGAATTCCTATTTCTTTCCTCTGGCTGGTCCTAATTGAAATGCCTCCCAGCCCTGCATGATCTCGGACATTGTTCAGCTTCCAGCTCCCGTTTTGCCTTGTGCAGGCAGAGCTCGGTGTTCAACAACAGATGTAAGCAGACCCCTGAGCAGATTTCCGGAGCTCTTTCTCCATACAGCTCCCTCCTCTCCAGGTCTGTCTTACAAATTCCAGTCACTCCCGTCTTCCTGAACCCTGATCTTTTTCTCTTCGACTCGGGGACTGCCACACTTCTCTTGAGATTCCTGCAGGCTCCATCCAGGCAGAAATCCAGGTGTTCGCTGGGCTCATTTTTTTTGATTCCCTTCTTTCAGGGATTAGCCCTTTGATGCCTGTTGTCGAATGTTATGAAAAAACCTATTTCACATGCTTTGTCCAAATTTCTAGTGTTTTTTTTTTTTTTTTTTGGTGGGGGGCGTATTTCAGTCTCAATTACTGTAGTATGGCTAGAAGTAAAAGTCTTTAAATGATGTTTTAAAGTAAAAATTCATAGGAATTAAGACAAACATAGTTCTCATTCTTTGACCCAGAGCACTCCAAGAACCAAGAACAGACAACTACGACCCAACAATATGAATTCCAAAGAAAAGAGATTTCAATATGTATGTGGTAGAAACAGACACTGCAAATCTTATGATAATAATTTAAAAAAAAAGACAAACATAGTCCTAACAAAACTCTTGATAAGACCTACATTTTCCTAGAGTAGCGGACTGCATAGTGGTCAAAGATTCAGTCACAGGAAGTTCCCGTGTCACCGCAGTACAGTTGCAGTAGACTAGACCCAGATGTGTCTGGTGCCTGTAGAAGCAGCTCTGCAAACTCCTTTGGCGCCGGCTTTTGTGAGTGTCGGTCGCATTTTCCTGTGCCCAGAGGAGGGTCGGCTGTTTCTCAGGAGGGGACTTGGAGACCTGTGGGGCCTCTGGCTCTGTAAGAGCAGGATGAAGAGAGGCTCGTGTGGTCGCTAACTGTTACTCAGATGCAGAAGTGGCTTTCTTGGCCGATGCCTGCAAGTGTAGACGTCTCAACTCTAAACAGTGGATTTCCACTTAGGAGAGTGACATCAGTTTTTGTTTCTTATAGTTTCTGTTTCTCTGCTGAGAGTATTCATCTTTTTATTTATAATGATCAGACTCTCCTTTATGTCCACATGTATACATATAAAGCTGCCCTAAAATCATTCTATGCTAATTCCATCCTGTAAGCTCACTTTATGTTTGGTGTTCATTGATCGTCTTTTCTCTAGAGTTTGGGTCATGTTTTCTTACCTTCGTATCCAGGTGATTTGGGGTTTTACCCTGGATGTTGCAGAGACTCTGGATTCTGTGTATTCTTTCAAAGAATATCGATCCCCCAGCTTTATTAAGATGTAATTGACATATGAAAATGGTATATATTTATAGTGTAAAACATGCTGTTTTGATATTATGTATATATTGTAAAGTGATCGCTTCAAGCTAATCAACGTATCTGTCACCTCACATGGTTATTTTTTGTGGTGAGAACACTTAAGATCTACTGTCTTAGTAATTTTCCAGCACGAAGAGTATTGATTTTTAGTTATGCAGGCAACTGACTTGGCTAAACTCAAACTGTGAACTCTCTCTCGGAAGAGGATGGTGGTTGAATTCTCAGTCCAGCCCGTTTGGCCTTCACTGTGCTGCTTGGTGACTGAGCTGTTGAAGGCAGGGGCAGCCTGACGCCCCTCAGAGCTCGTCCCTGCCCAGCCTGGGTCGGACCTGTGGCTTCCTCCGGAGAGGACAGTCGGGTCCTTGGGCAACTGACCCGATCAGCTTGCCTACTCTACCTTATTTTTTCCTTTAATATTTTTATTCATTTATTTCTAGAATTTCAATTTCTGTCCCTGCTTAGGAGAGGGGAATTGTCCACTGGACAGAGGTCACATCTACCCTGGGGTCTCCTACTGCTAGGTTTTGGCTCAAAACTGGGTTAAGCTTCCAGCCTTGAAAGTCCCTTGGGGAAAAAGAGAGGGAGGCTCTTTCCCACTAATTGCAACAAAAGTCTCAGGATTGATCCTCACTGGTCTGCGAGCATCCCTGTGACCACCCCACCCAGTCACTGAGGCCAGGAAGGTGCCGGGCTCTGAGTGGCCAGCCCTGGTCACGGCCACCCCTGAAGTCAGGGATGCAGTTAACTCCAAGCCCGTCATCTGGATGGAAGGGGCTTCCTCAAGGACAAGAGGGGAGCTGTCACCCAGAGAGGGGCGATGGGAAGCCATGTGGGGCGAGTTCAAGGGGCTGCTACAACAATAGGTTTTCTCAAAAGTCCAGGTGCAGGTGACTAGTGCTGCTTGCCCTGCGACAGGCACTGCTCTCAGTGCGTTGTACCCTGTTCTCCCTTTGTCCTGCGGGATCAGTGTTGTCCAGATAAGGGCCCTGAGGGTCAGAGAGGAAGGACGCTCAAACCCAGCTCCACCCGCTCGTGGGAAAGTCCTTGCTCTCCGGCCCTGGGCTGCCCACTGTCCGTCTGGGGCCTGCCTCCCCTCCGCCTGCGGTGCAGACTTGGGGGAGACAGCTCATGTTTAAACAAGAGGGAAAATTGGCAGTAGCCATGAGTTGAGACGACTTGGTAAAATAGTTCTTGTTTTCTCGAGTTTACATAGACCAAGTTTTCACTGTTGCTATGGGGTGGGTTGGCAGAGAGATGAAAATAAATCTGTAATTTATTTTTTCTACACGTGAAGTATATTTCCGCTTGCTCCACACACATGCGCACGCGTGCACACGCAGAAGCGCGCGCACACATGCCCGCACATACAGGCTTTAATAAAATACTTAAACCCCTTTAATGCTCTCTGTGGAAGGAATAAATACGTGCTGTACTTTCAACTTCTGTTCTTTGAAATACCGTATGGTCTGCGCTGTGGGCTTGAAACACTCCGGTTTGCGGATGCTTTCATGCAGGAGACAGCCAGGTGGAGCTTTCCCCGCCAATCTCACAAGGTTAATTAATCCTTTAAAACAGAGCGTGGAGGGTCCCTGCGTCAGGAAGGGGCTGTGCGAGGTTGGCCGGCCCGGGCGAGCAGACACAAAGGCGGTGGGCGCCTTTGATGAGCGCAGTCGCTCAGATACTCACAGTTGGCGTCCTGCATAATCAGGGCTAACGGGCTGATGGTTTGCATGAATAACTAAGTTTGTCATTGTGGTTAATTTTCCCTCAGAAAGAGGCCCCCCATCTCTCTGGCCCAATGCATATTTATAGAGCGCAGGGAAAGGAGGCAGAGGGCTGGATGGCTCTGGGTGCAGCGGACAGGACCGGGGACAGGAGGCTGGCCAGTGGCCGGACCCTGGCGCCTAGGAGAGGAGGGTGCAGAGCCCTGTGGGGCCTGCAGGGACGAGGACAGCCTGGTGTGCCATTCCCAATCTGGGCCGGCCTCGTCCCCGCAGGGACACACGGGCCACTCAGCCAGGCCTCAAGGTCCCCAGGGTCCCCATGTCATCTCCAAGCAAGGTTAGAGATGCTGACATCTACCCAGCGACTTTAGAGGTGTGACTCTTCCCACCTCGAGGAGCAAATACCTCTTAGATTAAATCCTTCAACATCTTGCAAAATCATAATTGCATCGTCTCGTATGTACTTTGGTGTAGAAAGTGTTAAATTGCTCGCTTTTAACAGGCTATGGTTTTTGTGACCTTGTTTTGACAGTTTTTTATGGCTCTTTTCAAATGCCTGGGCAACCTCAGAGCGGTCAACCTCCCCCTGTCCGACGTTGCACTGGGAGCCCAGTGCAGTGGGCAGTGTGGGGCGACCCCCCGGCTCCGCAGTTTCTGGAGCATCGTGGGATGTTTCCCTCAGTGGCCAGTAGGTGACAGTGACGAGCATCCCTGTCCGCCACCTCTGTCCTCACCCCGGGGTCCCCATGCTCTGAGTCCTCAACCCAGGGTCCCCATGCCCTCAGTTCCCACCCCGGGGTCCCCATGCCCTGAGTCCTCACCCCAGGTCCTCACCCCAGGGTCCCCATGCCCTGAGTCCTCACCCTGGGGTCCCCATGGCCTGAGTCCTCACCCCGGGGTCCCCATGCCCTGAGTCCTCACCCCAGGTCCTCACCCCGGGGTCCCCATGGCCTGAGTCCTCACCCCGGAGTCCCCATGGCCTGAGTCCTCACCCCGGGGTCCCCATGGCCTGAGTCCTCACCCCGGAGTCCCCATGCCCTGAGTCCTCACCCCGGGGTCCCCATGACCTGAGCCTGCACCCCGGGGTCCCCATGCCCTGAGTCCTCACCCCGGGGTCCCCATGCCCTGAGTCCTCACCCCGGGGTCCCCATGACCTGAGTCTGCACCCCGGGTCCCCATGCCCTCAGTCCGCACCCCAGGGCCCCACGTGCCTGGAGGCAGCCCTGGCATTCGGGCCATGGGATGTGCTGAGAAGCTGGACAGGCAGCCTAGTGGCCACCCAGGCTGCCCTGCCTGGGACCACCTGCCCACTCTGCCCTCCCTAGTTCTACGCTGGAGGTAGGTGAGCTTCCTGGAAGAGTCAGCATCTTCAGTGAGACCCGAAGGACAATAGAGGATTTCAGGCAGAGGGACAAGGGTGGGGGCAGCAAGACCAGGGCACCCCCCCAAGTGCAGAGTGTGGACTTTATCTTGAGGGCAGCAGGGAAATCCCCAGCCCACCCAAACCATCGAGTGGCCCTGTGGAAAGATCACTGCGGCCGCAGACTGCCTGGGTCTCTTGAGCCTCCCACCCCCATCCGCTCACAGGTCCGAGCCCCCCACCGCCCTGGGCAGAGAGGAGCTGCTTGACCCCCAACCCCAAGAATAACTAGGCAGAAGACCCACCTTGTACTCCCTGGGAGAGGGGCCAAAGGGTCTGTCTTCAGGAAGCCCCCCAACCCCAGCTCCCTCCCGCAGCCTTGGTGGCCCAGAGCCCTGGAGCGCTAAACAGACGGGAGCCCAAGGTCCCCACATTCAGAGGGAGGCCCTCCCCAACGTGGGGGCGGCATTCCCCCGTGGCTGTCAGCCGCCCACCCCCACCGCATCCTGCAGGTCAAGGGGAGGGAACCTGGCCTGAAACCAGGACCCAGGCTGTCAGGGTGGAATTTGGGGCATTGGGGCCGTTTTTTGGACAGCGGAGGTGACAGGTGTGTGTGCAGGTAGGGAGAGATTTTGCCACCTAGCAAATGAGCTCCGGCTGGCTCCAACTCCACGTGTGCTGACCCTGGGGCCCAGCAGCAGAGGCCCAGCCTGAGTGACACAGAGTGTTCCGGAACAGCAGGGCCCAGTGTAGCCTCGGTGGGTAATTAACTAATGACGCTCCTTAAGTGTCTCCTGGAGTCTTTCTCCATGCAGGGGCAGAGAGGCTGGGGCTGCAGAGGCTCCGCTCAGAGGGCTGTTGAGATATAATGTCCACTGAGTCACATCTGATTTCGTATTTAACATTTAAATATTTAATTAAACACCATCAAAGCCACCAAGACACTCCACTCTGCATAATTCGGAGGCAAGCCAGCTTTCTCCCTGTGCTCCCTACCCTCCTCCCAACAGCACGATCGGTCCCCCCGAGCCCCGCCTGGAACCCAGTTCTGAGACTCAGGCATCCCATGTTCTGGGCACTGTTTGGTTGGACACCAGGCTGGCTGTGCTGGGGACAGAGTTCCCCTACGTCCACCCAAAACGCTCTCCCCTTCCTTCCTCCTCTCTCCTCCCCAGCAGACACAACGAGCCTGGCTGCTGGGCACCCCTGGAGGCCACGTCTGACCGTCTGACCGATCTTCCTTCTGGCCTGAAGTCTGGGCCGGTAGGAATTCTTCCCCAGGATTTCCCTGAGTGGACTTAGAGGGGAAGGACTTTTGTTCTTTCTGGCTGGAAGGCTCTGAGGAACTAAGCTGGGACTGCCTGAGGCCATGTCCCTGCCTCACAGAGAAAGCCAACCCTTAGTGGAATGAATCCGACCTGCAGACAACAGAGCAAGCCCAGGACAGCTCCCAGGTGTGCTGACCCTGCGTCCAGGTGTCCCCCAAGATGGAACTCCCTGCTCTTTCTGTGGTAGGACAGGCGAGTCCACAAGTGGCCTGTGTGTTCAACCCAATTGAAATCTGTGTCCTGTCACTTGGAACTAAAAGAGGATGGACCAATACATACTCCACCATTACAATCGTGTAGCTTATATGCAGATAAAAGTGACTTTTAATTATTTAACTGTAAATGATACTTGCAAGTGGCTCATATCTCTGCCAGCAAAGTGTGTCTGGGTCTCCTTGAATGTGTCCTCTGCTCTTCAGAGTGAAGGGAGCATCTCAGCCTGGAAGGACGGGTCCCTCTGACACCTACTACTCCTGCGGATGAGATGAGCATGCTTCTGGAACCATCTCTCTCTCTTCCTCTCCCCCCACGCTTCCCTCGACCCCGTCTCCGTCTTGGCTCTACTCTCTACTGTGTTGGTTTCGTCACCCAGCGAGCCTGCTGCTGCTTGTAGCCCAGCACCCCAGGCTTGTAGCCCAGCACCCCAGGCTTTTATTCTTACAAAGAGACATCCCCGCAGAAGAGGGAAGATTTCTTCTCAACAGAAGCACAAAGTTCCAGGGTTGGCTTTGCTTGGGTGGACTTCGGTTATGTGTCCCTTCCTGGACCAACCACGGTGCCCCGGGTAGAGTAAATTCAGTGGCTCGGCCAAGTGACGTGCTAGGGCGAGGGGCAGGGAAGAAGACGCCTCAAGAGAGGAGGGTGGCTCCCCAAGAGAAGGTGTGGTGTTGCTAACACAGGAAAAGTGAGCAGGAGCAGGTGACCACAGTGACACACTGCCTGGGGACCTTCCCTGCCCTAGAGGGTGCCCTCTGGGTGCGGGTGGTGGAGGCCAGACTGGCTCAGGACGGGGGCAGCTTGAGCAAACCGTGTGTCCCACAGTCACTGCTCCGCACGTAGGCGCAGGCTTGTGAAACACGAGATCAGAAGTAAGGCAGGCAAAGCGCCAGGGTGATGGCTTCCCGGCAGCCTCCAGGCCTGGGCGTTTATTTCTCCACCTGCAGAGTGTGTCGTGGGTCTTCTTGATCAGATGGGCTTGCAGGGCCTTTTAAGTGGTGTGGTTTTATGACCGTGTTAAAATACAGATTCATTCGCTTGTGTATTGGTGCTATGTGTCAGGCACCGTGCTAGGCGCTGCGACATGAAAAATAAGATATGGCTGGTGACTTCAGAGACACAAAAATAGACAGGTAAGGGAGGTGGGCACACCACCTTCACGCTCTAGGTAAGACTGGTTCAAATGACCTTCCCAGGCCAGTGATTCTGTCCCTGGCTGCCCGCGGAATCCACCTGAGAGAGGTCTCTTGTTTTTTCTCTTCTGCTTACTTGCCACTGCACCAACGAAGACCACCTGTGAGTTTTTAAAATGCTGATGCTGAAGTCCTCATCTCTAGAGATTCTGATCTAATGGATCTGCAGCATGGTCTGAGTTTAATCTATTTTAGAAGCTCCCAGACGACTCTAACATGCTTGAGGCCCCTGGTTCAGATTTCCAGCCCTTGTGGAGTTCCTGGTCTCATGGTTACACCCCAGCACACACTTAGAAGAGGGGTGCGGCCTTTTCTCCTTGATTTCCTTCCCCCCCACAAAGTGCCTCTCTCCTCCTGCAGAGTGCTGAGCGAGGCCAGCTTGCGGCAGAGTGCCCCTTGCCCCTCAAAGCCCCCCAGGAAAGAGCCCTTCTCTGCCCTTCCCCGCCCATGTCCCTGGCTCCCAGAAAAGGAAACTTGGCAGTCAGTGTATCCTTGCTGGGTTCAGGAAACGTGGTGGGCTGCGTACCTGGGCAGCCGGAGACGACCCTGCCCATGCTAGGCAGAGGGACAGCAATTTATCAATTCAGCGCACTGCCAACCCGTAAGGGTTGGAACTGCCTGGGAGAGGCCAGCAGCCTGACCCATGTGGGTGTCCGGGGAACCCCCAGCCATGCAAGAGCCAGGAAAACTGGCACCTCCTCTGAGAAAACTCAGGAACCTCAGGGAGAAAGTCCAAGTTGAAAAACCAGAAGGGCGGGCACTACTGAGGCAGGAAGAGAACTTTAATGAAACTGGAAGAGGACTTCTCAGGGAGATGAGCTGCTGGTGGCATGGGGTCGGGGGAGACTGGAAGAGGACTTCTCAGGGAGATGAGCTGGTGGCGTGGGGTGGGGGGGACTGGAAGAGGACTCCTCAGGGAGATGAGCTGCTGGTGGCGTGGGGTGGGGTGGGGGAGACTGGAAGAGGACTTCTCAGGGAGATGAGCTGC
>JAQIFY010001354.1:0-14246 GCA_028533085.1 Varecia variegata | reverse complement strand
TTAACCTCTTTGTGGTCTTTGCCCCTGGGTCGTTAAACTTGAGTTGCTATCCCTAGCCCTAGGCAGTAACGAATGTTTCAGCACCAAAAAACAAAGCCTGGGCTGGGCAAGGTGGCTCACGCTTGTAATCCTAGCCTAACTCTGGGAGGCTGGGGGGTGGGGGCGGGGGGATTGCTAGAGGTCAGGAGTTCGAGACCAGCCTGAGCAAGAGCGAGACCCTGTCTCTACTAAAAATAGAAAGAAATTAGCTGGACAGCTAAAAATATATAGAGAAAAAAATTAGCCGGGCATGGTGGCGCATGCCTGTATTCCCAGGTACTCGGGAGGCTGAGGCAGGAGGATCACTTGAGCCCAGGAGTTTGAGGTTGCTGTGAGCTAGGAGGACGCCACGGCACTCACTCTAGCCCGGGCAACAGAGTGAGACTCTGTCTCAAAAAAAAAAAAAAAAAAAAAAAAAAGAAAGAAAGAAAGCCTTTCTGGGTTCCTAATGTGGACATGATCCTTCTGGAATCAAAATATCTGCCACTGTGCCTGGAAGCTGGAGGCTGCTGATGCCGTACACGTCTCTCTGCAGGATTTGCAGGTGTTTCATTTTTATTTGCTGCCTCTTCGAAACAGCTCGCATCTCAGAGCCTGGAAATTGTTTCTGCTCTATTTCATTTTAGAAACATCTGAAAGCCACCTGATAGAGATGAGTTTTATGCCAGCTCTGGGCTTTTCTCTATCCAAATTACACATTTATTGAGAATAGCTATGTCTATAATTTCCATAGAACATGAAATGATCATTTAAGAAAATTGATAGGCAGAGTGCTCTGCACCTTTTATTATATTTGCAATGTATTTCTGATTTGGGTGTCATTATTTTATTTCCAAGGTATCATGTTGGCATGAGATCAGTCCCTTTTTTTCTCCCCTGGTAAATGAATCTCAAATCAGAGAGGTTAAGTCAGAAATACTGAAATGGTCCTATATTTTAGTGCTCGGGAAAAGGCATTTGGGAATTCCTGTGCTTATCTGCCCTAAGAGTTTCTGTGATTCTTGGTGACTTCAGCAGCACTTCCTATCCCAAAGGGAGAGCTGTATGAACATGCTCTGCCATCACGATTCAGCTTCTGGTTGAAAATCATTCTGGGGATAGTCGATGACCAGGGAGAGGGAGCCTGGGTCCCACGCCTGCCACACCTGCCAGAGCAGAGACATTGATCACAGTTCACTGAACACCCTCGAGCTCCCCCCCTCTCCAGCAGTCAGGCGGAGCTGTGGCTGCGACACACGATCACTTCTGGGCTGGGGCACACAAAGCTTTCCAGCCTGTTCTCCTCCTCTGGAGCAGGTGGAGGTGGTGCAGGCAATAGCCCCACAGAGCACCCTGCACCTGACACTGTCTACAGCGACCACCTAGGCAAAGAGTCGCACTGCAGCGAGTCTGCATCTTGCCAGAACACCCTGCAGGCTCCCAGAACACGACAGGTCGACAGGCTCGTGTGGGGCTGCTCCGGGCTCACCCACCGCCTGCCTGTCCCCTGCCTGGCTGGTTACACGGTGTTCCACTGCTTCTGGTGTTCTGAGGAGGTGTGGCACTTTCTGCCAGCCCCCTCGAATACAGCAGAAGACTGGAAAACCATGTGGCTGAGGTCTGGAGTTTGCAGCTGTCTGTCCCACAACTCACGCTGCTGTTACCCGGCCCCTTTTGTTTCAGGGTTGTCCGTCCAGCGCGTGGGGCAAGGATGTCTGGATCGGGCACCTCTGGCGCTGCTTCCTGTCGCTGTCTATGGAACCAGTAAACTGCCCACATCAGAAAGGCAGTTGCCTTCTGCAAAGTCCTTGTTGCTTTCCTGGCGGAATTTTCCGGGGCTTGCGCCTCGCCTCGCCTTGTGCTTGACAAAAAGGTGGATCGAGCTGGATCCTTGTCCACCGATGACGAGCGTCCTCGGGGAGTAGCGAGATCCCTGACAACCATTGACACGAACGGGGGAAAGAACCAGAATCTGTTTAACCGTTAAGCCCCTGCGAGTTCAGGGCTGTTTCCCTGCAGCACAGCCTGACCTGACCTGAGGACGCACCGACTGTCGCGGGGCCATCGCGCGAAGCTGGGTCACCACGTTAGTCTGGACGTGCGGGAGGGAAATGCCACCCATCCTGTTCAGCCCACTGCAATTTTGTAATTTTATTTTATCACGGCCAACTGATCCTGTATCGTAACAAACACCCACGAGTCTTGCATCTCATTTCAGAGCTATTCAATAGTAAGGACCCAACAAATGTTTGTTAACGGAACGGAGACATAGCAAAGTTGCGTGAAACACCTTTGTCCCTAAGTGGAGTACATCATTCTGGTGGCCAGAAGGCCTCTGCCTGCCAGATTCGAGTATTCTCTTCCGAGTCTGCTGGATTAGCGTGGGGAAATCCTTCAGTACACGAGTACGTGGATGAACGAATCTCACGTCCATCCCTCCATCCTTCCTTCTATCCACCCATCCATCCAAACAGAAAAAAAGAAAAAAAAAAAAAAAAACCTCTGCCCTCATGGAGCTCACTTTTTAACTAGTAAAAGAGCCAGAGAAATAAAAAAAGATTCTTTATCTCTTATTTCCTATTTCCCAGGTCCCTATTCCATTACATGTTTTTTTTTTTTCCTAGCAACATATAAAAAATTAGGTTTCTGTTTCCTTGGTTGCTATCATATTTACATCCTGACTTCCTTATACTATGCCCTATATCTTGATTATACTTAGGAGTCCTAAATCTCCCATTAGTCCCATTCCCAGAGGGTAACCTTATTTCCAAGTTTTGGGAGCATTTTACTCCTGTACCTAAATGACATCTTCTATAGAAAATTCACTCATCCTTTTAACAAATACTTTTTTTTTTTCTTTTTGAGACAGAGTCTTGCTCTGTTGCCCAGGCTAGAGTGCCAGGGCGTCAGCCTAGCTCACAGCAACCTCAACCTCCTGGGCTCAAGGAATCCTCCTTCCTCAGCCTCCTCAGTAGCTGGGACTACAGGTGGCACCACCATGCCCGGCTAATTTTTTCTATTTTTAGTAGAGACCAAGTTTCACTCTTGCTCAGGCTGGTCTCAAACTCCTGACCTCAAGCAATCCTCCCACCTTGGCCTCCCAGAGTGCTAGGGTTACAGGCGTGAGCCACTGCACCCAGCCAACAAGTACTTTTTTTTTTTTTTGAGACAGAGTCTCACTCTGTTGCCCGGGCTAGAGTGAGTGCCGTGGCGTCAGCCCAGCTCACAGCAACCTCAAACTCCTGGGCTTAAGCGATCCTCCTGCCTCAGCCTCCCGAGTAGCTGGGACTACAGGTGCCACCATGCCTGGCTAATTTTTTTCTATATATTTTTAGTTGGCCAGATAATTTCTTTCTATTTTTAGTAGAGACAGGGTCTCGCTCTTGCTCAGGCTGGTCTTGAACTCCTGAGCTCAAACGATCCGCCCGCCTCGGCCTCCCAAGTGCTAGGATTACAGGTGTGAGCCACCGCGCCCGGCCAAGGAAAGAGTATTTTGACCAAATTATTTTAATGCTAGTTAAAACTGAAATTGAGGAATTTTCCTAAAATCAGCACTATAATTTAAATATTAATATATAATTTCTTTACCATATGCCACAGCAGTAAAAATTTTGCTTAAAATGTTGACACAGGTCCACATTTTTTTTCAGTGAATTTTTCCTGGTTTCTGTAATTAGTCTTATAAAGACGCCAGCCCATTCTCACTAATCATCATCCTGTCTTCTTTCTCATTACGATTTGCACTCACATCCCACTGTCGAGCAGCCCTTGGATCTTAGCCACCATTAATTTTAATCTGCATTATGAAAACCATTTCATGAGCAAAAATTATCATAGATGATTTTCAAATGGATTTAATTGTTTTGCTTTTATGTTGAAACCCAGGAATACTTTTTGCAGAGCCAAGTTGTGAATCCTTTACTTTCTGGCAGGAGGCATATTAGTTTTTCATTTCATTTCTGACAAAGAGAAAAATCTGAATATCTTGCTCTATGTTTTAAGCTGCGTGATGAATATTATCTGGCTGCCATTCCAAGTAATGTTTTATTTGACATTTTCAGATATTTTGATGTATGTTCTACTAATACTTCTTCCTCACCAACCCCACCACATTTCAAGTTCTTTTTATTCTCATTGCTTTCTTTCAATACCTAATAAAAATCATCATTTATAAGGTACTTTATTTCCATGATAAAGGAGAGAAGAACATCTTTAAAGCCATGACGCTGCGCTGCATGGTCAAAGGTGACTTTCAGAGGAGCGGCCTCATTTACTTTTACCCACAATCTGATCGCAAGCCTTGGTCATTATTTACAAGGATAAAATGTTCTTCTATTTACAATTAAACCGTCAGAGTCACTTTATTATTTTCAAAATGATGTAAGGAACACAAAATAGCAGTAGTATATAAATTTGTATTTTATATATTATTCTTAAAATAGGTTCTAATAGGTGAGAATTTGTAATATTGACATTTAAAAATAATATTTATGAGATAATATATATTCATATTTATCAAAATCAAATTACTACATTTAGGTAGAGTGACCCCATCCAAGTAAATCTTTATTAGTTCCTTAATTTTAACCTCCTTCTCTCTCTGGGGCTCTGTTTCTAATCAGCAGCGTAGACTATCTGCACTCCATGTTTATCTCAGAAATCACAACCAGGGTCTCTGCGTAATTCTTTTTTTTTTTTTAGAGACAGGATTTCATTCCCCCACCCAGACTGGAGCGCAACGGCCCAGTCGTACTCCTGGGTTCAAGCGATCCTCCTGCTTGAGCCTCCTGAGTAGCTGGGACCACAGGCGCACGCCTCCACATCTGGCTAATTTTTAACTTTTTTGTAGAGATGGGGCCTTGGTATGTCGCCCCGACTGGCCTCAAGTGATTCTCCCACTTCAGCCTCCCAAAGTGCTGGGATTACAGGCCCGAGCTGCCGCACCCAGACCGCCCTTATTAAAATATGTATGGTGGGGTCCCTAAATAAGTCTCTCTCACACGCAGGCGCGCATGCGCACGGGCACGCACACGCAGGGCACGCACGCACGCGCCTGCGCACAGCACACCATGCACGCGCACGCACGCGCATCTTGGCTCAAATCAGTTCCCCGCCCCCCCCGGAGCTGTGAGCCGAGCTGCGTCGACTCGGCCTCACGCGGAACTTGCTGCAGTAAGTGGGTGAACTGCGAGTGTGGCCGCGCAACGCGCATCCCGGTGTTCATCGTAAGGATGTTTCAAGGACGTTACTCCTGACACCACACAGTGTTCTCTTTGTAAGGACTCACGGCGTGCTGAGAGGGATCAAAGATTTGGGGCTGTCTTTATTTTTATCTTAAGGATATTACGACTCCTATAACTAGTTTTCTAACTTTTTTGCCTTGGCCACTAGGAAGCTTTCATTTTTTTGGTTTGTTCCTGGCTTCCAGTCAAGACGATGTGGGCTGTGATCTCTTGGCCCTGTCGTTTCCTTACCGTCACTCCTCGACTACCTGGCCCGACAGCTAAGAGCGCAAGGCCCTGCAGTCAGACCCGACCTTCCAGTTTTGCTACTTACTAGATCTATCTCTAAATTCTAGCTTTTTCCTCTGGAAAATGGAAATTGTAATATTACCTATTGGAAAGGGTTGTCGAAGGTTAAATGCAGTGATGCAGGTGCCCACCACGTGGTAAGTGTTTAATAAACAGGTAATCTTTGAACATGGCCTATTTTTATGTACCTCTCAGAAACTTGATCAAAGCAAGGCATCGTGTCAGCAAACAAACACACAAAGAACTTTATGACCTTTTCTTTTTTCACGTTTGCTCAGACTGGCAAAATATTTTTCTGCCCAAAGCGTCAGTGATGAGTGGGAGAAAGAGCTTGGGCTTTGGACGTGGAGAGAGCTGGCGGCGAGCTCGGTCTGCAAGTTACCAGCTGTGCGATTGGAGCGTCTCCCGCTCTCCTGACCCATCCCAGGGCCTCTGCTTCCTGCCTTACCAGAACTCTCTTTCTTGGTTAGGACTTTAATGAATAAAAGCAAACCAACAAAAAATCTCAACCTGTGTGCAGCTGCTCTACTCGACACGAGGTCTCTCTATCTCTGCCCCTGCTACGCAGATTCTAGGGCCCCTCCTTCGAGTCCTGCAGCACTGTGTGTCCCACTAACCTTTAGGACACTGTGCCACCGATTATATTCTGATGTTTCCCACCTACCGTCATGGACAACCTTTTGGATTTTTTGCGATTTCTCCTCTCAGATTCTCATGACAGCCATAGCGAACTCTTCGTAGCTATCTGTGCTATGTGACCCTGTCTCCTGGTCACAGGTAATTGGACCAGGAAAAGGCAGATAATATAGGCCAATTTTTGTGCCTTAGGCCATAGTTGAAGAATTTAAAGGTGGGCTGAGCATGGTGGCTCACGCCTATAATCCCAGCACTTTGGGAGCCTGAGGCAGGAGGATCACTTGAGGCCAAGAGTTTGAGACCAGCCTGGGCAACATAGCCAGACCCCATCTCTACAAAAAATTTAAAAAAAAATTAGTTTTGGTGGCACACACCTGTAGTCCCAGATACTCAGGAGGCTGAGGCAGGAAGATCGCTTGAGCCCAGGAGTTCAATAGCATAGGTGACAGAACAAGACCCCATCTCTAAAAAATTTTTTTAAAAGAAAAAAAAAAAAAAGAAAAGAATGGATACCTGTTCTAAAATGTTCTGTCTTAGGAATTTGGAATTAGGACAGAGAGAGAGAAAGCAGTGTCTAGACCAGCTATATGCAAATGTGGGTAATGTCTCCGGCCATGTTTCCCACCATACAGATGGGAAGAGCAGTGGGAGCCAACCTGCCGATGAACGGATGAAGGGAGCAGGTGTTTTCCGCAGCGGCCGCGCCACTTCACACTCCCACCAACTGTGCCCGGGGGTCAGTTCCTCCACGTTCTTACCAGCACTTGTTATTTTCCACATTTTTTATTATAGCCATCCTAATGTGAGTGTGGTTTTGATTTGCATTTCCTTAATGATTAGTGACATTGAGCATCTTTTCATGTGCTTTTTGGCCATTTGGATATCTTTGGAGAAATCCAAATGTCTATTCAAGCCCTTTGCTTGCTTTAAAATTTGTTTGGTTTTTGTTGTTGAGTTGTCAGAGTTCTTTATATATCCTGGATATTAACCTCTTATCAGATGTATGATTTGAAAGTATTTTCTCTCATTCTGTATGTTGTCTTCTCACTATTTTGATGGTATTTTTAGATGCACAAAAGTTTTTAATTTTGATGAAGTTCAATTGTTATTATTTTGTTACCTGCTTTTGGTATCAAGTTCAAGAAATTATTGCCAAATCCAATGTCATGAGCTTTTCCCCTATGTTTTCTTCTAGGAGTTTTCTAGTTTCAGCTTTTGAGTTTAGGTCTTTGGTCCATTCTGAGTTAATATTTTTATATGGTATAAGATGTGGGTCCAGCTCATTCTTTTGCATGTAGATATCCAGTGTTCCCAGCATCATTTGTTGAACATACTATTCTTTCCTTATTGTGTATCCTTTGCACCCTTGTCAAAAACCATTTGGCCATAGAGTTTATTTCTGGGCTTCCTATTCTGTTCCAGTGGTGTACAGGTCTGTCTTTATGCCAGTATCATACTATTTTGATTGCTATACCTTGTAATATATATTGAAATCAGGAAGTATGAGACTTCCAGCTTTGTTTTTCTTCCTCAAGGTTGTTCTGACTATTTAGGGTCCTTTGAGATTCCCTATAGTTTTTCTATTTCTGAAAAAAAACTATCAAGATTTTTAGGGATTGCATTGAATCTCTAAATGGCTTTGAGTATTATTTTAATCTAAAACAACATGATGTCTTCCAATCCATGAACATAGGATGCCTTTCTATTTATTATTTTTAAAAATTTTCTTCACAATATTTTACAGTTTTCAGTGTACAAGTCTTTATCTCCTTGGTTAAGTTTATTCCCAAGTATTTCATTCTTTTTGATGATACTGTAAATTAAATTAGTTTCTTAATTTCCTTTTTGGGCTGTTCATTGTGAATCTATGGAAATACAACTGATTTTTGAGTGTTGATTTTGTATCCTGCAACTTTCCTGAATTCGTTTATTAAATATTATATCTAACAGTTTTTCTTTTGAGTAGAATCTTTAGGGTTCTCTACATGTTCATGTTATCTGTGAACAGAGATAATTTTGTTCTTCCTGTCCATTTAATGCCTAACTTTTCTCTTTCCATCTTCCTTCCTTCCCTTCATTTCTTCTTTCCCTTCCTCCCCCTTTCTGTCTTTCCCTCATTTCCACTGCTATGTTCAATAGAAGTAGTGAAAATGGACATCCCTTGTCTTGTTCCTGATCTGAGAGAAAAAACTTTCAGTCTTTCACCATTGAGTATGATGTTAGCTGTGGGTTTTTTATATATGGCTTTTGTTATGTTGAGGAATTTTTCTTCTACTCTAGTTTATCAAGTGTTTTATCATGAAATGTTCTTTCATTTTAGCAAAAAGTGTTCCTTTACATTTCTTGTAGTCCTGTCTACTGATAATGAACACCCTCAGATTTTGTTTATCTGGAAAAGTCTTAATTTCTCTATGATTTTTGGAGGAGTATATAGAATTTTTTTCATTGTTTTTTCTTTCAATGCTTTAAATATGTCATCCCACTTTCTTCTGTTGTTCATGGTTTCTGATGAGAAGTCGACTGTTGCTCTTAGTGAGCATCCCTTGTCTGTGACCAGTCACTTCTCTTTTGTTGCTTTTGTAAAATAAAAGTAAAATCCTAAGCCCCCAGGCAAAGTGGAGCAGACTCCTTATGGCAAAAGAGACCCCCAGAAAACTTTATTTGTTTATTTTCAGACAAGGTCTCACCCCGTTGCCTGGGCTGGAGTGCAGTGGCACAATCGTAGCTCACTGCAACCTCCAACTCCTGAACTCAACCAGTTCTCCTGCCTCAGCCTCCTGAGTAGCTAAGACTACAGGTGTGTGCCACCACACCTGACTAATTTAACTTTTTTTTTTTTTTGCAGAGACAGGATCTCACTGTGTTGCCCAGGGTAGTTTCAGACTCCTGGTCTCAAGCAGTCCTCCCACGTTGGCCTCCTAAAATGCTGGGATTACAAGCATGAGCCACTGTACCCAGCCTAAGTTTGAAAACTAGATTCTATGGCGCTGGCATGGCAAGAGGTCAATCATGCCTCAACACTTCCCTGCCTCACTAACTGCCTGAAGACTTTCTTTTCTACAATTAAACAAAACCAGTTCCTGAACAACAATGTCTAGAGGATTTCTCTGCAGACCACCTAACATCGTGGCTGAACTCCCCCTCCCTGTTGCAGTTTCAACATAACAGCTGACCAGACTTTACAAAGCTCCTTCCTGATAAAAGACCAGTGACCACGGACTGGTTATGGCTGGTCCACAGAGACAGCACATAGATGCCTCTGTGCCCTGTGTGTCATCTTTTGATGTAAAGAGCCATGTTTCACTTCATTTTAATGTTAAATCTCCTCCCCAAAATAAACATGGGACATATATAACATGTATATGTTCACTGCACGTGTATTTGGTCTCCCTCATAAATATTCATAAATTCTCCCATAGCTTACTAAATATATATAAATAGCTTAACCCCATCAGGCATAAATTGCAACCCCTTCCCTTCATCTTCAAAGCATATGCTTTCAGTTTTGGTTAGAGACTCCATTTCCCAACCTACCAGTTTATAACCCTTTATAAAAAATAAAGCTCTCCTTTCTTCCTCTGGAAATCTCTTGATCTCTTAATTAACAATTTTAAGTTTGTCTTTGGCTTTTGACAATTTTCTTATAATGTGTCTACCTGTGGATCTTTTGGTGTTTATCCTACTGATGGTCATTGAGGTTCTTGGATTTGTAGATTCATGTCTTTCATGAAATTTGGGGAGTTTTTGGCCATTATTTCTTCAAATATCCTTTCTTCTCCATTCCTTTTCTCTTCTCCTTCTGAAACTCTCATAATGTGTACGTTGGTCACTTGATAGTGTTCCAGAACAGTTCCACTGTTCTATCTAAGGGGTAGAGTCCCTTAGACTCTATACTTTTCTTCTTTCTTTTTTCTTTCTGCTTCTCACACTTGATAATTTCAGTTATCTTGTCTTCAAGTTTGCTGATTCTTCTGCCTGCTAAAATCTGCTGTTGAGCCCTCTAATGAACTTTTCATTTTAGTAATTTTATTTCTTTTTAGCTACAGAATTTGTTTTTTAAAAATAATTTCTCTTTATTGATATCTTCATTCTGTTTATATATTGTTTTCTTGATTTCCTTTAGGTCTTTGTTCACATTTTCTTTTAATTATTTAATCATATTTTAGACAGTTTTTAAAAATCTTTGTCTAGGCTAGGTGCAGTGGCTCCTGCCTATAATCCTAGCACTCTGGGAGGCAAAGGTGGGAGGATTGCTTGAGTTCAAGGAGTTCAAGACAAGCCTGAGCAAAAGTGAGACCTCATCTCTACCAAAAATAGAAAAATTAGCCGGGTGTCATGGCATACGCCTGTAGTCCCAGCTACTTGGGAGGCTGAGGCAGGAGGATGCTTGAGCCCAGGAGTTTGAGGTTGCTGTGACCTAGATTGATGCCACTGCACTCTACCAGGGGTGACAGAGTGAGACTGTGTCTCAAAGAAAAAATCTTTGTCTAGTAAGTCTAATTTCTGTCCTTCCTCAAGGATGGTTTCTGTCAATTTATTTTGGTCCTTTTAATTAGTTGTAATTTCATATTTATTTGTATGCCTTGTCATTTTTCATTGAAAATTGAACATTTGACTATTATAGGTGGTAACTCTGAAAATCAGATTCCCCTATCCCCCTTCCCCCAAATTTTCTGGCTTTTTGGTGGGGGGGGGATTGTTGTTGAAGGAGGCTGTAGACTTCTGTTTGGTTAGTAACCTTCTCAAACTGTTATTTCAAAGACTGTATTTTTGTTGACATGGTCACTAAAGTCCCTGTTCCTTAGCTTGTGCTCAGCTAGTGTTTTGAAAGAGAATTCCTTGAATGCCAAGAGCTCTCCCACTCTTTGCAAACTGGCTCTGTGCCTGGAATCTTCTTCAACTCTGTGCCAGGCTTGCACTGTCTCTAGGGATCAGTCTAAGGGGAAATCTGAGGTCTTCTCAGGTCTTTTATGAGCACACACCTTGCCCTGGGCATGCACATGTCTGTCTAAATTCCCCTGTTGCTTTTGAAGGGCCCAATTTCCCAGTGAAACTCTCCACAGATTTTGCCTTAGGTAGGCTGTTGTATTTTGACCTGTAATCTTGTTTCCCCAGGCAGCTTAGGCTTGTTAAATTGGCTTGTGGTGTTTTTGAGCTTTTATGGCCTCAGTTCTGAGTTAGGAAAAACAGAGAAAAGCAACTGTCATCAGGCCTTCAGGTAGCCTCCAGATAGGTTAGACAGACACGTGTGACATACACGGTAATTTGCAAATAAGATCTGCTCTTGTCCCTCCAGAACTGGGACATGGTCCTGCACTGGGACCTTGGGCTGCTGTCTCTTTAAGATCACGGCTGCTTAAGACTGATGCCACCTAGGAAGGGGTGGTGGGGCCGAGGCATCTAAAATATACAAAGTCTACAGTTCTGAAGTGTCTTTTTCTTGATTCAGCTCTTGGTTGTGTAAACATTTGACTCATTTTTAAAGTTCTTACAAAATTTTTTCCTGATAGTTTCTGCTTTTTTTTTTTTCTTTCCTTTCTGTGGGGGGATGTGAGAGCTTGGGGCTTCCTACTCTGCCACTTTGCTGACGTCACTCTGCTATTTGGTTTTACATCCACACTTTCCCTTTGTAATAAAATACGCCTTGAAAAGCCTCTGCGATGGTCTGGCTGTGTTCATCTTCAGTTGGAGAATGTGCACGTTTTCTTCCTGGTGTTACAGACCGAGACATCGGTGTTCCGTGCCATGTCTGGAGTACTGGCCGTCCCTGTGGTCTCTCTGATGGCCACCAGTGGTGCCCAATCTTCTATCATAAGAAGTCTCAATGTTTTCAGCCAGACAGCAATGCTTGCGCCTTTATTTGCAGCACAGACTGTAAAGATCCGTTTGGTTGAAAAACGTTTGTTGAAGACCTGATGTATGTCAAGTACTGCAAAAGGCCCTGGGATAAAACTGGGCATAAACTAGGGCTTCCGTGCTAGAAGAACATACTCCTAGTGAGCGAGACAGAGGGTAGGCAAACGGTTTTAGGACAGTGGGCAATTGCCACGATGGGGGCATGTAGATGGTCCCGTGGGAGGACAGAGCAGGGACGTCCTGGAGCTGAGCCTTGAGAGCTGGTGAGAAGTTAGCAAGATGGAGGACAGATCACCAGGTGATAAATTCATAGCAAAGCCTGAATTAAAACCCAGGTCTCCTGAGTCCCAGGCCAGCGTTTTTCTTGCTTATCTGGGTTTTCAGGGTCTCATCCAAAAGAGACGCATCTTCCTATTGAATCTGGTTTGTTGGGAAATGAGGTATTTTGTTCTGCAAAAGTGGTTCCATAGTCACTGCTTTAGACAGCCACTTCCTCAATGAGAACGTGGTCCCACAGATTCTGTGTCTTGGTCTTTCACACGTTATTATCCATCATTCTAGCTCACGTTCCAACATACTTTGACAACTTACTTGTTTAGTGGCTTCCAGAGTGAGGCCTTGCCTTTTTTTTCCCGGGACAGACTCATCTGAGTGCTTGTCTAGGCTCAGTTCTAAGCAACTGGTCTCTTTACTGTCATCCCATTGAGGGGGTCAGTCTGGGCAGCTTCCCACACGGTCCAATCCCAGCTGGAATCAGAGGGGTGGGCGGGGGGTGGGCCCTGCCCTCCCAGAATCTAGAATTGCAGGGGCTGACTTGGTTAGCTATAGCTTCCAGGTGTAGTTTGTAGAGTCCCGTTTCATGGTGAGTCCTGCAAAGGCAAAGCAGTGTGCAAGGTGACGTCATCGGGGAGCAGAAGCCTAAGCCAGCAGGGGAAGCCAGTACGCAGGGAGGATGTGGGGGCAGGTGCAGAGGGAGAAGCCCGACGAGAGACCTCCAGTGCCATTCACTCTCCTGCTCCCTCGAGCCCCGGCTGCACGCCCTGCAGTTGGGTTGTGCTGGATTGCTCTGGATCTTGAACAATGAACCTTTTGCTTGAGTTGTAACAGCTTGTGTGGGTTTGTGATCCCTCAACAAAAGCCGCCCCTGATTCTAGCACTCCCAAATCAGCGTCTCCCCAGGCCCTTCGGCTGACATTATTTCTTCCCCGTTTGTTACCTAGTCTGTGAGAGTGAGGGAGGTCCTGTGAGCATCAGCGATTTTCTTTCCCAGCTGTTGTGAAGCATTTTACGTTCACGGGGCTTGGAGGTAACGACCCGGTGGTTTCTCCCATAGAGGTGGAGGAGACTCAGCGGTGGGGTCACTGATGTCCACCTACGGGCAGCTCCACGGAAGTGGTGGATTAGCTCCTGAATTGCAACACAGGAATATTAAATGATGGAAAGCATGGCGACACTCACAGAATCTATGAGCCAGGAACGGTATCAGAGCAGGAGCCAGGGAGACAAGCTGCCCGGTTCCCACACGGCCTCTAATTGGCTGTGTGATTCGAGGCATAACATGGGTTTCAGTAACTTTCTTCCCTCCCTGGCAGGATCAGATGAGACAAGGTGTATGAAAGCACTTTGATTGCTGCTGCTCTTCTGCTGGGATGACAGGTTCAGATGTCGGCCCCGGGGACGAGCTCAGGCCCTGGCACTTAGTGTGGGCTCAGTAAGGGTCTGACGAAGGATGCTGGGGCGAGAAGGAGAAAAAACTAAGAATATGATATGCTTTTGCAAAACGATCACTAATTATAATCATTTTCTGAGCTGATTGTCATTTCTGCCTAGTTGCTAGGCAGTACTATAAAATATGCAAACAAAACGTTTTACGTAATACTTTCAATATGCCTGCATGTCCAAGGTGGAGTAACTCATTTCATACTCATAGCAACCTTATGAGTGAAGAAATAACCTTAAGTTTTTAAAGAAATAACCTAATACTTACCCTTCCCCGGGGGAAAAAAACAAGAAGTAACCTTAAGTGAAGAAGGCCCTCCCATAGCCCAGAGCCCTGGAGGCCAGAGATGGGTGGGCTTTGCCCTTGGGTGGCAAACCGTCCTTCAGAGAAGGCAGCACAGCTCAGGGCAATACCCCCAGCCGACATTCTCAGATGAAGCTCTTCAAAACAGGAAACTTAGGAAGATCACAGTGACAAGGAACAGG
>JAQIFY010001353.1:0-14247 GCA_028533085.1 Varecia variegata | reverse complement strand
TTTTTCAATGTGAAGAGTGCATCAAGACTTTTTCCTCTCAGGTAGGCCCAGAGAAGGGAAACAACTTCTTCAAAGTCACAGAGTCGGTCTGGCATCTGCTGGGATTAGGGTGCCCCATTCAGAGTTCACCACATTGTCACTAGCCCAAGTTTGCATAAAGATCTTGTCTTAGTCCATCCATGTTGCTATAAAGGAATATTTGAGGCTGGGTGATTTATAAAGAGCAGAGGTTTATTTGGCTCATGGTTCTGCAGACTGCACAAGCAGCTTGGCACCAGCATCTGCCTGGCTTCTGGTGAGGGACTCAAGTTGTTCCCACTCATGGTGGAAGGTGAGGGGAGCCATGTGTTGTGCACAGATCACATGTTGAGAGAGGAAGCAAGAGTCAGGAGATGCCAGGTTCTTTTCAACAACCAGCTCTTGAGGAAGCTAATAGAGTGGGAATTCACTCACCTGCCCTCAGCCAGAGAGGGCATTAATCTATTCATGAGGGATCCATCCCCATGACCCAAATACCTCCCATTAAGCCCCACCTCCAACACTGGGGATTGAATTTCAGCATGAGATTTGGAGGGGACAGGTATCCAAACTAGAGCAGATCTCTTCTTTAACCAGTCTCTTCAGAAGGCCCCCCCAAAGTAACTGTTTTCACAACTTATTTTCATGTATTCTCTCTTCATAGTTATAATCATTTGTGACCTTGGCTTTCTCATACTTATTTTGAGACTATATTGTTTATCTTTGTGGTTCGCACCTATTCACAATGCCTGGCACTATGCTCTGTATATACTAAATATTCGGGAATTAGACTGAGATGTATGCCTCCCACTGGCTGTGTCGAGACAAGGGGTTTGGTGGGCTAAGCGACTGCAGGCCCTTCTGCCCCTCAGATCCCACGATCATGGCGGGGATTGAGAGACCCACTGTCTTCCCTTCTCATTTGTTGTGACTAGGAGACTTCGAGCCAGTGGCACTGAAGCAACTGTTGGGTTCACAGGGTACAGACTCTTGATCCATGGAGAAACACAAACAAGGGACAAGACAGGATGGGAAAATACATCTCTCGGATGTATTTCTTGGACCACAAGGGCCAGAATGGCAGAAATTTAAGAAAAGTGATAGAGCTGAACAAAGAAAGGGCTCTCTGCATTTCTTGAATGTTTAGAAACTGGAATCTGCCCAGTGTCTTTGGGGTCATCATATCCCAGATATCCCAGCCTTTATGGCAACACAAGCAACTTCCAATACTTCAGAATGCTCGGGGAATCAGCATCCCAGCAAATTGAAAACCCTTACAATGGAGTGGCCACGATTACCCAAGGTGATGCACTCACTTCTCCACTCAACAAGCAGTTGGAGAGTACCTGCTGTGCGCCTGACTCCACAGGCTGTTCTAGGTGCTGAGATGCAGCAGTAAAGGAGGGAGGTCACTGGCTGCCCTCATGGAATCTCCTTTCTAGTAGAGGAAAACTGATAACAAACAAATCAACCAAAAATACACAAAATACCAGATATTGGTAATTGCCATTGAGAAAGTCAGGGGGATGATGTGCCAGGGAGCCACGTCAGCGGGTGGTCAGGAAAGGAGGGGACATTTTAACAGACACCAAGTGATGAGGAGGAGCTCGCCTGGCACAGACCAGGGGAAGAGTGTGTCTGGCAAAGGGCACAGCCAGGACAAAAACCCTGAGGCAGGAACGAGCGCAGTGGCTGGAGAACTGCAGAAGAGTGAGTGGGGAGGACAGACAACAAAGTATAAAGCTCTCAAAAACAATAAAGTGCACCTCAGACTGCAACCTAATCAACAAGACGGGTCCTTAAAATCATTTAATCCACAAACACACACACATTGAGATTCTCATTGGAAGAGCATTAAATTTAAATTTCAGAAGGGTTTACATTTTTACAGTAAATCGTTTCATCTATGAGTATGGAATGCCCCTTCATTTGTTACTATAGAGAAAATATATTGATTTTTGCATATTCATCTTATATACAACCATTTTTCAAAATTCTATTATTAATTTTAATAATTATTAATTCTACTAGTTTGCCATCAGACTGGGTTTGCAATTCTACCTGGCCAAAGAATAGTAATAATAATTTTCCCTTCTTTGGTACTATTCATACAGACTATTCCATTTCTTTTCTTATTACTGAGAACATCCCCAAAATGTCCAATATTAGCAGTGATAACAGACAACCCTAATGATTGACATGAAAGGGATGGTTCTCTCAGGCACTGCGCAGAACCAGAGGGAGCCTGTCTCCCTCAGCCCCTGTACTCAGGCAGATGCCAAGGTCCTGACAGCGTGGCCCTGCATCCCAGCAGGAGAAGCCCAGGCTCTGTCTCTCCCTAGCTCTGGCCACCACCACCTTGCCCTGAGTTGTGACGGCAGTCCCTGACTGGCTTCCCCTGTCTCCTCCTGCCTCTCCGTGCCCTCGTGCAAACTGCCCAGCACACTGTAGCCAGAGGAGCTTTCAAAACGCAGGTCTGCTCACGCCCCTCTTCTTGCCTCCCACTCTTCGGAGGGTGAAGGTGACACAAGGCCCTGTGAGCTGGCCCTCGCCTGACCCTCTCAGGAAGAACTAGCCTTCTCTCAGATCCCTGGATACGCCCCTCCCCTTCCTGCCTCAGCACTTACGCACCTGCTTTAATTTCTGCCTGAAACACCCACCCATATGTGCGTGCACACACAGACACACACATACACGCTTTCCCTGCCTAACTCATGAATCACCAATATCACTGACTCCCTAGGTGTATACTATTCAGTCAGGCATCACTTAATGACAGGGACTTATTCTGAGAAATGCATGTTTAGGCAATTTCATTGTTATGCAAATATTATAGAGTGTTCTTACAGAAACCTAGATGGTATAGCCTACTACACACCTAGGCTGTATGGTACAGCCTTTTGCTCCTCCTAAGGTACAAACCTGTACAGCATGTTACTGTACTGAACACTGTGGGCAACTGTAACACAACGGTAAATATTAGTATATCTAAGCATAGAAAAAGTACAGTAAAAATACAGTATAAAAGATAAAAAATGGTATAGCTGCATAGTACAGTTGCCATGAATGGAGCTTGGAGGACGGGGAGTTGCTCTGGGTGAGTCAGTGGGTGAGTGATGACTGTGAAGGCCTGGGACATCACTGTACACTGCTGTAGACTTTATAAATACTGGACCCTTAGGCTACACTAAATTTACAGAAAATATTTTTCTTCCTTCGATAATAAATTAACCTCAGTTTACTGTCACTGTTTTACTTCATAAACTTTTTTATTTTAATTTTTTGACTCATTTGTAATAACACAGCTTAAAACACAAACACATTGTATAACTGAACAAAAATATTTTCTCCTTATGTCATTTTTATAAACTCTTTTCTATTAAATTTTTTTTTACTTTTAAATGTTTGTGTTAAAAACTAAGACACGAACACACACATTATTAGCCCAGGCCCACACAGAGTCAGGATCATCAATATCACTGTCTTCCACCTCCTCATCTTGTCCCACTAGGTCTTCAGGGGCAATAACACACACAGAACTGTCATCCCCTACCAACAATGCCTTCTTCCAGAATACCTTTTGAAGGACCTGCCTGAGGCTGTTTTACAGTTAGCTTTATTTTTAATAAGTAAAAGGAGTACACTCTAAAATACTGATAAAATATAGTTACAGTAAACACATAAACCAGTAACATAGTTGTTTATTATCAAGTATTTTGTACTCTACATAATTGTATGGGCTACACTTTTATATGACTGAAAGCTCAATAGGTTTGTTGACACCAGCATCACCCAAAACACGTGAGTACTGCGTTGTGCTATGACGATGTTACAACAGTTAGTGTGTCACTAGGCCGTAGGAATTTTTTAGCTCCATTTTAAGCTTACGGGACCACTGGCATACATGCAGCCTGTCATTATGCAGTACGTGACTATATAATTATTTGTTCAGTGTCTTCATCTCTAGACAGTAAATTCCACCAGTGTGGGGACTGCGTGTTCCTTCCGCCCTTCACCCCAGCACCCAGCACAGGGCCTGGCCCCTGGGAATGTTTAATAATTATTTTAAATTAGTAATTAGTAGACCAGTAATTATCAGCCTTTCGTATTTTATAACCTGTCAATTTCTGTCTTACCCCTCTAAGAGGTGAATGTCTTTTATTCTTTTATATATAGATATATATATATACACATATATATTTTTTTTTTGGCTAGGCACATAGTACTGTAGGTTGGTTTCTTCCCAGGCTCAGGGCTAGGCGCTGCCACTCGTCAGTTTCCCCTGCCAAGCCCTTGCCATGTCATGCAGTCTCCGGTACACTTTGCCAGCCAAGAATGACATGTCTGCTCTCTCCCTTCCTGCTTCACCGCAATAAGGTTTTGAGAGGCCAAATGTGATGGGGATGCAACCCACAGAGTGCCGGCATCGGGGCCCCAGTCTCACACACACTCGTCGCTGGCGAGGCTGCTCCCAGCTCTGAGTCCTGCCTTGCCCAGAGCCTGCCATGGCTCTGCAATGTGTTACATCCGTCTCACAGCAAATGCCCAAAAATCCGTAGACTGCAGGGAGAGCTCCGACAATCCCCCTCTTAGAGATATGCTCTAAGGCAAAACTCCAGCTGGCTTCCTTCCCTGCAGCCTGAAGTCTTGAGGCAGAGACAAGATCTCACCCATGCTTAGAATTTTAGCCCAAAGTGCACACTGAGGGCACATGGCAAAGCTGCAGGCGGAGTGTTGGAGCAATTAACTATGAATGCAAGAGGCCTCCCCTCTCGTGTGTTCAGCCCAATCACAAGTGTATTCCCTTCACTCATTATAATGTAGCTAAGACAATTAAGTATTGTAACTGTGGCACAATTAAAACCCCTGTAATTAAGGAAGGTGGGGTGAGGGGAAAGGGCTCTGCTTCTGAAAACTCGGCCCAAGAGGTTGAGCAAAAGAGCAATACGCACGCTCACCACTAGATGGCAGGCTTTCCGCTTTTTCCCCAGCTCGCCCAATTTTGTTCGGTAGAGAGAAAATTCAGCTGATCCCGACCGGCACTCGAACTCCAGGCTTCCAAAGTGGCCCGGCACATTTAGACTCATGGAAAGTTAAAGGTGGGCAAAAGTTTAGTGAATTTTTTTGTTGTTGGCCAAACCTTACATGTACAGAAGAAAGAGAGAGAGAGCCCAAAAAATCAGTAAACCCCAGGTTTAGATTTTCTCAGGCCAGCTTGTTTTTCTATTATCCCACCCTGCCTCTAGACAAAGGCCACCAAAAACCACCTGAAAAAGAGATATGATACAGGTGTGTTCAGTTTCTGAAAAACACACAGAGCAGTGTTATGATTTTTGCACTTTTCTGTATGTACATGCGGTACTGACAGAGAGAGAGAATAACTCTTCCATAAACATAGTGGGATGTTTACCTCATGCCTGTCTTGTAATTATCTGTGAGCTTGGCTAGTCCTTGGCCAGTGAGTAACTTGAAGTCTGCGATCCTTATTCAGGTTTGGGCTCCCACAGGCCTTGCACAGTGTCCGGCAAAAGGACCGATGAGGCATCCTAGTTGGTTGAAGTAAATGAGTCCCTGCAACCAGCCAGGTAACTTTAGCGAGGGACTTGCTTCTCAGGACCATGATTTCAAAAAAGAGGATGTTGAATTTACACTATCATCTAAATCTCTAAGTACAAAATATACAAGAGAAATCCCTACTAAAGCAGTAGCAATGTTGTAGGACAACAATTCTCAAAGTGTAGTCCAAGGATCCCTAAGGGTACCCCCTCTCCTCTCCAACCACATATCAGGTTTTCTTCATATACTTCAATCAAAACATGACACAGGAGGCCAAATGGAGATATGAGAATATATAAACCAAACATTAAAGAGATTTGCAAAAATGGAAAACAATGGCATTCTCCTAAATGTCTTTGTTTTGGAAAATATAGCTCTTGTTCATAAAAATATATAATTTATGTTAACATGTCATGGGTTTTGATAGTGATTTTTCAATATATTAATAAGTATTTGAAGTTTCTCAATTATAATGTCTAATATTATAAGGCAGATATCAAAATATGTCACATGAACAAAAGCTCCTGGTGCTTCTCAATTATTTTCAAGACTGTAAAAGGGTCCTGAGACCAAAAAGTTTGAGAAGCGCTGTTATGATAGTTTAATCAATCCCTTTCTTAGCTCTCTGTTATTTATTGTTCATTCTTCAGAAGCAGAAATTATATACCCAATGATGTTTATTTCAGCATTATCTATAATTGCCAAGAAAAAAAAGAGACAACCTAAATGTCTAATATCAGGAAAGGTTTAATGATAATAAATACGCTCCACTAACCCAATGGAATTACATGTTATAATATAACAATAAAATGATTATATGACGTAATGTTAGGTGAAAAGACATAATTCAGCACTGCCCCTGATTGTAAAATGTGAGATTGGAACCTAACATATAAAAATGAAAACACTACACAGCTACTATATTTATTATGTTTGCATGTTGAGATTATAGGTACTGTTTTTCTTTAATTAAACTAGTGTCTATTATATTTTGCTACATATTTTTTAAAGCAGCATTTTTCAGTTATCATCGGTGGGTGCCTGCGCCTCTCCAGGTCTCCTATGGTCGGGGCAAAGAGGCGCCTTTTCATTTAGGCACCTTTCTCCAGCGGACCCCAACAGAAGTCTGGGAACAATCCCTGACGAATAGCAGATCCGTACAGACACACAGCCGCCCTGGCTGCAGCCACCGTCACTTAAGGGAGCTGGCACTGACCGGGAAGAAGCCGGTGCTTTCAGCCCGTCTGGTGAGCCCACAAGGGATCTTTGTGACAGGAACAAAAACACATGTCCCCCTCACCGGGAAACTCTCCAGCACCCTGTCCTCACCTGCACTGCCCCCCAACACATATGCACACACACACACACACAGGATGGATTTATGTTTGCTTCACAGTCGTGTTCATAAACTCCCTCAGAGCTCCCTACTTCTGAAGTTTTACAGTGAAAAACGTTGCCAAAGGAGGGTTCATCTTCAAGGCAGCCTCACCTACACCCCATTAACTGGGTCCTGCTCACATCCTTCCTGAAGCCACCTTGGGTAATTCCCCCTCTCACCCCCGAAGGTGCTTGTGGTTCTATTTCAGACTGCCAGGATGGGCAGCACCCGGGGAAAGAAATGCCCCGGATGATTCAGGAGATGGTTTTATCCAGATTATTGCATGCAGAAAACATTCATGAAAGCAGAGGAAGGCCTCAGAGAAAGGGAAGGGGCCTGGGCTTGTACGGAGGCAAGAGAGGGGTGTCTCATTGGGGGGAGGGATGTGCCGACTATGCAAAGACAGGGTGACCCTTTGCCATTTCTCCAGCTACCTTTCGAGCACCGTGATCAAATAAAGTTCAACATGGGCAACAGCTTACCAAAGAGTTGGGCTCCCTTGTAGCTGAGAGGCAAGAAATAAGTCATGAGAGCGAGGTCCCAGATGCCTCCATAGGAGATGGTGCTGGGGTCTGGGGCCAGAGGGACTCGGGGGTGAGGGAGGGAGACACATCTCCAGCTGCTCTCTTGGCAGCTGAAATTTCACTCCTCAAATTCAGAAATCTTCTCCTTCTCCCATCCTATTCTTCTCTCCCTCTTTCTTCCTCAAATGGCAGGTGAGCAAGGATATGTTTGAAAGAAAACCAGCTCGATTCCTTTGAGTCCCCCCAACACACATGCCAACATACAGGGTGGCTCTGTTCCAACCTCCCAGAAAACTGGCTGCCACCAGGGGATTCCGGCCAAGTACCTGGGGTTCCTTAAGGATGTCTTTTAAAGAGACAAAAAAAAAAAAGATGGTTGAATAGCTACAATCACAATGGAAAGTTATAATTTTCCTTGGCAGTACGAATAGCCTTTTCCTAAAAGTCTTGTTTGATAAAGGCAAGCCTTCCCGGCTGCTCCGCCCCAGCCCTCCCCCCATCCACCCCAGCCAGATGCGTGAGTTTTTTCCATCCACATAGCACAGGGCTTAAGGGTGGAAGAAAAGATGAGCTGTTTCCCCCATTAGTGACTCTTTCCGGCCCTGGAGAGGCTCTGTCTGTTTGCGGAGGGTTGTGCTGCTGGCTGTGGATAAAACAATCGGGCTGGGGGCTGCTTTGGAAATGGGGGGAGGGACGGGGATTTTTCCATCTGCAATCACAAGGCTCTTGGTGGCAGGGCCAGATGGAACCACGATCTGTCTGCAGAGACAAAGCTTCTCTTGAAACTGGTCATGCCAACAAGAATGTGAGGTTTTGACAACACACTGGCCAAGAGATAGGGCACTGAGGTTGGTGATGAAATGCCAAGGGCAGATCGCTCTGACTTTGGTGAACTAAGCCCATTAGTTTGGCCAAACTCATGTAATTCAGCAAGGAGTTTCCTTGAGCTGATGAAAACAAGGATTGTAAAACCTTGAGCTCAGACTGGAACATTAGAACAACAACTGGAAGTCAGCCAGTCTGCACCCTCTTAAGTCATCTCTCAGCTGGGGGCGAACATGCTTCCTTACCGCACCAGAACAATGCTGGGACCTAAATTACTGTAAAGAATTCTGTAAATGCTGAGTGTCCCTGTCGACACTATTAATGAACATCCTCTAAGCTGCACTTATGCCAAATCCCAAGGTATAATTAGGGATACCGAACAATGATATGATGTAGATTGCCAGTTTGCTTGAAGCTCCCAACATCCAATTAGAGGAAGAGTAGCAGATTTCCCAGAGTGAGGGAGATGAAAACCATCTGTCACAGCCGGCTTCTTAAGTCCTCCCTTCCAGGAGAGCTGTTTGTGTCACCTAATAATGTCCAAAAGGGACATCTTCCAGGCCCTGAAAGCCAGTCTTCCAACCACACAGTCAGCAAGCTGTGTGCCCCGGGCAGCCCACCCCTCCCCCCTTAGTCTTAATTTCCTCTTCTATAAAATGAAGCTGTTATACGTGGGTTGGTGGCTTTCAAACTTTTTTAAAGCAGTGGAATCTTTTGTTTTTCCCAGGAGGAAAACTGGATGATGGAACTCAATTTGTAAATATCTTTATGTCATTGGAAGGAAGTATAATAAACGTGCCACTAACCGTACTGCTCTTTGTGTCTTAAATCCATCCCCAAGTAGACTATCATTTCCCGTGTACTGGGTCACTGCCGACAAGTATTAAGTGCTAAATAAATGTCACATAAGAAAAAAATTGTGCTTCAATGCAAAGCTGTGCATTTTTTAAAGCCTTCCCTTCCAGGTGATCTGATTATGATGCTTCGGGGGCTCTGGGCCTTTCAATGCCTTTGAGCTATTTTACAAATCTGTAAATTGTAGATAACTGACAGCAATGCAAATAATTCCTGTTTATAGGCACAGAGATAAATTCTGTCCTGTGGAGGTTCCATTGACTTCCCTTCCTATCCCCTAAGGAAAAAGCCGGTTTCCCACCATTTGTAAATTTATTTCAACACTGCTTTACTCCATATCGATCTATGCTCCTTTGACTTCTCATTTGAACTAGTTGTAACATCGCACCAGTCTTCATTTATGATGAACTAAATAAAATCTGTAACATGTGTTCATGTTATGTCTGTACGAGTGGCATGATTTTAGCTTTCTTTGAGCATTACCTTAGTTTAAAAATATATGAATAAAAAATGAATATTTGGTTACCTTTTTTTTCAAATTCTCCACTAATCTCCAATAGCATTTATACTCTCCACACAATTAACTTTAAAAATAAAAGGTTAGGGAAACGCTTTTGGAAAAGCAAGACATGTTCATTGTGAATAAGAAATAAGAGGGAAAGTGACAAGGGTTAGTAGCAGCTGGGCTCCCCCAGGCCTGAAAGGACAACTGGAGGGAGAAGTTGCCCCAACTCAAGAGGGAGGGTGTTGAGAAGAGGTCCTAGTGGGATCTGGGGGCTGGAATAGGGGCAACCCAGAAGGGAGAGCATGGAAATGAATATTCCGACCACCCTCCTCCCTGCACCCATGGGCCGACCCAACAAGACCAAGAGGGCAAAGAGATAGAGATGCAGCCACAGGGTGGAGGAGCCAGCACAGTCGTCCACACGTCAACAAAGATACCTGGGATGAGCATCGAAGCTCCCACAGCTCACTGTGTCGACGTCACTTTACTATTCCACTGTCTTCGTCAAAGTAACTGTCTATCATTCCCGAAGATGCTTGCCCAGGAAGAGTTGCAAATAACCCTACTGTTCATCCCAGGAACTTCCTGAAAGACACACCGTCTCTCTAACACGAAGCATCAAAGGACAGCTTACACTGCAAGATTCTTTGAACCCCTCAGCTGGAAGTGCTGCCTTTGCCATGCCCACCAGTCCCGATCCTTAGCCATCCTAATCAAGCACGCCACCTCCACCCTGGAAGAGCCCTCCCGCTTTGGGAAGCCACTGAGGCTCTGTAGAGGGGTCACCACCACGGTGACCATGGACGAACGCAGCCTTGCCTCCCCAACAGGTTGCTTAGGTGACATTTGGGAGATGACATTCGACAGAAAGGAAACGTATTCAGAGACGACTGTGTTGGTTGCCTGAATCATACGGGCAGTTTCTTCCCTGCTTAAGCTCAGTGGGATGATGGCACACATGTTCTTTCTTTTTCCTCTGTGGCTACAAAGTCTAGAGTGTGGGGGCTGGAAGGAGTCCCAGCGATGAGCTCATCCCTCCCCTCCTTTGTGCATTAGGTCACTGGGACTCACAGAGAGAGGTCAGCCAGGGGCTGGGGTCTGATCCAGCCCCGCAGCTCTGAGCCCGGGGTCTGCATCGGTTTGTTCTCTTGCTGGCTTGTTTATTCTTTAACAATCATCTGCCGCACACTGGGCACTGTGCCATGTGACAAGTGCTCAGAAGTGGGGTCACAGTTTTGAGATACTCTCCCCTTTTAAGCAGATCCTGGCTCCATGTTCCTTTCCTGAAGGCAGCAGTGGAAGGACAGGAAGCTGATGACAGTCTGCGTGAACTCCCAGCTGCCAATCCCTGAAGTCTACTCATTTGGGAAGAACTGAGAAGTTTATAGGTAAAGGCCCAAAAATGTAGGAAAGGCTTTTCCAGAGCTGGTGCTGGAAGGGAGAGGATGACAACAGAGAGGGATGGGTCCCTAGAGGGACAGCCTGTGCCCTGCTGTGGGGCAAAACCCTGGGATGTCCACAGCAGACCCCGAAAGATAAGGCCAGGACTCCAGAGGGTTTGGGGGGGCAGCAGAGTGACCCCCATACCCACCCCAGGGCCATGTGCACAAGACTGAGGGACAGCTCAGGAGTGACCCGTGTGACCAACACCACCACCCAATGCCCTGGCACCATTGAAGTCTAGACACCATTAAGACCCTGAAACTTTAAAACAACCCGTGGGGAGCTGTAGACACTCAGAGCCAAGGAGGCTCCAAAACCGAGTCAAGGGGACAGAGTCTCCCGCCTCCGGCTCCCGGCTCCCAAGCACAGGGAGAGCCGCCCCGCATAGCCGCTGGTCCCAGGACAAAGGAGAAAGCGCTCCCTGTGTTTGGTTTTAAGGAGCTCCTTAGCAAAGAGCAATCCCGAGCAAGCGATGCTGCGAGATGCTGTTGCTGCTTTTAAAACAAGCCAGGACCTCCCCAGCAAACGGCGTTTTCTGAGTGACTCGGAGAACGTTTCCTTTCTGCTGGCACAGGGAGGGCAGCTTTCACGTGAAAGTTTTCTCTCCTGTTTTCAGGGATAAACGGGGAGATCAGAATGCCCTCCTTGCATGTGCTGTTTCTCTAGCGCCCTCAGCTCAAAGTGGCCTTTATGCCAAAATGGCACACATTGGGGTGACACATTCTGGCACCCTTCACCAGGAGCAGGGGTGCAGAGGCAGGCGAGGTGGGGGGAGCCCGCCCCAGAGGGTGGGGAAGCAGGGGCAGCCTCACTTCCCTTCCCCTATGGCGGCTGACACGACCCTGGTCTGACCTTGCAGCTGTTCCCCTCTCCCCGGCTGGCTGCCGGCCAGGTCTCAGATTCCAGTCTTTTCCATTGCCCAAGAGGACCAGAGTTTCAAAGGAGGGAAGGAAGGGAAGAAGGGGACGGAAGGAAGAGGTCAGACACAAGGATGGAGAGTTTAGGAGAAGAGAAAGGGAAGTGGGAGGAGGGGGAAGGGGGCTGGGTGTGGGAAATCAGACCAGAGGAGAGGACGAAAATGAGTAAGTAACTGTGCAATTGTGGCACCTGAGGCCTCAGGTCCCTTTGGGCCTTAACTCTTGCCCTGGGGCTTATCACAGGGGGCTCAGCAGGGCTGTTTACTGTGTCTGAAATTCACAAAGCACCTCAAATTTAGGCTTGCAAAGACCTTCAAACAAAATACAAGAGGCACAACCCTGCATTTTACAAGGACAGTACTCCACTTTCAACTTTAAACTTGTCCCCATCCTGGATCACACCAGCTGCAGGACACTCAGTGAATATTTTTCACAAAGTCAGCCATTATTCTGTTCCAGTGCCCAATTCTATTCCAGTGTTTTCTTTGTATGTAGCAGACTAATCTGTTGAAGGCAAATATTTAAATGCTGTTAGGGTTCTTCTCTTGGTTTTTTCATTCATAGGGAGCCTTGGCTCAAGTCTCTCTCCGTCACTGAGAGGCCCTAATGCCATGCCCCATGGCCCTGGGCCTCTTGTGGGGCCAGTGTGCCCTGGAGGATGCTTCCAAGGACAAGAAGAGCCCCACCAGGGTGTTACAGGAGGGCAGAGTCAGTGATACCAGGTCCCAGCCACATGGTCCCCAGTTCCATGGCTGATGTGATTTCACAAGAATTCGATGAAGATGAAGGGAGGAAGGAGATGATCTAGATGGCAGCTCAGGGAATATTTTTCATCCTGGCATGTGCCCCATTGTGTTGCTGGCCGACCCAGCAGCCTTTCCCTGACTCCTGCTTCCCACGAGCTTGCCTCTCACTGTAGGGGATGAAAATGCCAAAGACTCGCCTTCCCAGCCTTTTCTGCAGCTAAAAGTAGCCTTGTGACCCAATTCTGGTCAATGAGATAGAAGAAAAATTCTCCTGGGTGGCTTTTAGAAAGTATTTTCCTTTCTGATAAAAATAGAAAGGCAAGAGGAAAGCATCCGTGCCCACCCCCTTGTTTCTGGATGAAGGTGTGGAGACAACTTGCCTGGTGCTGAGACGGCCGTCCCCCCGTGATGAGGTGGCAAGACTGGGGGCAGGAAGTGTGCTAAAGGCAGAAGGGGAGAGGGACACTGCCAAGCTGTTGCACCAACCCCTAAACTGTCCACACCCAGACTTCTTAATTACACGAGATAATTAAATGGCTTTTTGATTTAAGCTACTCTTAGGCAGAGGTTCTGTAACTTGCAGTGAAAAGCAACACAAGGCTGTGTTGGTATTTGTAGAGGATGCAGAGACATCTAAGACTTGGTTTCTTTCTTCTATTCTAGAAGCTTATAGTTAAAGTGGGGAAATAATATACAGGTATTCAACATCCTTCAAAATTAAACAACTTATAATCAAGTTCTAAACTGAAAGTAACAGCAAGTCCACTCCCAAGAATTTTCCCAAGAATGCATGTTCAAAGATATATATTGACTCATAAAATAAATGGATATAGACGATAAATGTTCAGCAATAGGGGTTGAAATTACAGCCCGTACATAAATGGAATATTATGAAGTCAGTAAAGATGATGATAATGTTGATCTATACTCAATGACAGGAGTTCTCCAGACAATAATCAGAAAAAAAAAAAACAGGTTATCAACTGTGTGTTATATAAATCCGCTCTCAGGCAGAAAAATATCTGAATCTGGTTCTAAGATAAACTGTCAGCAGTGATTATCGCTGCATGGTGGAATTAAGATTGATTTTTATTTTCTTTACATTTTTCTGTACTTTTTGCACTTGTTGGAATGAACACATATTGCTTTTATAATAGCTCTACTAAGAGTTTTTAGAAATGCAATTGATTAGTAAGACTGTTAGCAACACTGCAAGAGGGTTTCAGCCTGGGTCCGGTCGCAGATGGCACAGAATAACCAATTGCTGAGACAGCAAGGATTGCCAAGGAAGAAAGGAGATTTTAATACAAAAGACATCAGTGGGCCGGGCGTGGCAGCTCATGCCTGTAATCCTAGCACTCTGGGAGGCTGAGGCAGGAGGATCGCTTGAGTTCAGGAGTTCGAGACCAGCCTGAGCAAGAGTGAGACCCCGTCTCTACTAAAAATAGAAAGAAATTATATGGACAGCTAAAAATATATA
>JAQIFY010001352.1:0-14248 GCA_028533085.1 Varecia variegata | reverse complement strand
TGAATTTACCCATTCCATTTTCCCTCCTCCCACCTGCTTGATTTCCAATGAGTTTTATTTCCATATGTGCACATGAGTGTTATTTGATTAGTTCCAATTTAATAGTGAGTGCATGTGGTGTTTATTTTTCTATTCTTGTGATATTTCACTTAGAAGAATGGTCTCCAGTTCCATCCAGGTTAATTGCCCATCAATACATGAGTGGATCAATAAAATGTGGTATATGTATACCATGGAGTACTACTCAGCCATAATTATATCTTTTATCAGAAATATTTTCATTGCTCTTTAGAAGGCTTGAAACAGATAGCTTTGGATTGTGTTTATTCACAAATAAGTATTATCTGATCACACTATATGAAAAGCCTCTTAAGGATAAGGACGGTATGTAATTAATTTAGCAAACCAAATTTTCAGATTTCAAAAGAGAATTCAAAATACTTATGGAATTTCAGGGCAACATGCATAATTCATACTGTTTTACCTTGCTTAGCAGTATGGTAGATTATGATATATAGTTGATAACCATTATATTTAGGTTTGGTGTTTTTTTGTTTTTTTTGAGACAAGATCTTGCTCTGTTGCCCAGGCTAGAATGCAATGGTGTGATCATAGTTCACTGCAACCTTGAACTCCTGACCATGACCATTACCAGCTAATTTTTTTTTTTATTATTATTCTTTGTTGAGGTTGGGTCTCAGAGTGGTGCTCAGGCTGATCTCAAACTCCTGGCCTCAAGTGATCCTCCTGCTTTGGCTTCACATGCTAGGATTACAAGCATGAGACACTGTACCCAGCCAATTCAGGTCTTTCTATAAGCCACATTAGAGCATAGAGAAAACTTCTGACATGTTTTCTTTATTTTGAATCCAAAACAGGACTGGATCTATGGTTATATGAAGAGCATCACTACATTTATGAAAGGTGTTAAAATGTAAGTAATGGTTGAAGTTTATCCTAATGACTTGGCGATTTCAAAAAAATAAGGAAATAACATCTCCAGTTAACAATGAGATAAAACCCTTAAGAGCTAACTAAACTCCATCATTATCAACTTCTGTCTTGGATACAAACTAATGTTTTAATCTTGGGAGCAAGGTAGTTAGGAAGAAACTACCTTGATGAATATTTAGGTTCCAGTTTATCATAAAATATTCCTGACTTTTGTGGTTTTGACAAAGGGTATGGTCTGAAACTCTCAGTGGGAGGAGGGAACAGCCCTATCAATCTGAGTCATCAGTTGGTCATGATGTACTTAAACTGGGTGACATTATAACAAATGTGTTTTTACTCTCTCCTGGATAATTGGAATCAGCATTCGAATCTGCTGTTATCTCTCAGACTAAAAGTACCCTTAGGACTCAACTTCCCTCTTCAGATTCCATCTATGAATAGTGCTTCATGTTTAATTGCTAGATGAAATTTAAGACACCTTACTATCTTTAATGTAATATTATCTCAGTCAAATAGAATTTTTCAAGTTCTTATAAAAATATCTCTTTAAGCTATGATTTTCAATGACTCTATCAGAAAAATATCTAAATGTACACAGCAAACTTACACTAAAATATTCTTAAAGTAAGCACATTTCCAAATTGTATAAGCCTTGCCTGTGCTTTATGACAATCCCCAAAAATAGAATCAAGTAAGATAGATCCAATGTGGTGTGCTGCATTTATGGACATACCTAATTTATTCTGCATAGATTAATTCAAATATTTCACCTGAATATGACTCAACAATGGAAACATAATTCTATATTTAATACTTTTTATGGCCTTCTCCAAATTGGAAAGTTTATGCAAGCACAAGTGGTTATAAGCTGCATATACAAAGACTCATATTAAACCAAATATTTTATAATTGCTACATTAAATCTTAAGAATAATTAAGTTTATGTGCATTTCAAAGTATCAGAAAAACCTGGTGAGAAAATCAAATATTTAAATTGTTTTAAGACACCTTTTATCTTTGAATTCTAATTGTCAAATATTATATTCAATACAATGAATTAAGTATTTATTGTTTAGAGTCACTCAGTAAAGTCAAATGTCAATGAAATGCAATTACAACACATACAACAGAGAATATTTCTCCCTTCTTTAGGGTATGTTTCATTTAATAATTAAAGCAAATAAGCTGAATGCTTCAAGTACCTTTTCCAGACCTTCTTCCTTGAGACTGATCACATCCAAATCAAAATCTGTTCGTAAGCCATTGGTTTTGTTGAAAGTTATTCTGCCTGTGAGTCCTTCCCAGTGTGCCTATGGAAACAGAAAAAAAAAAAAAAAAAAGATAATAAAGACATGAAGGAAGAGAAGATAAAACATTTTTTCACAAAAAACAGGAAAATGATTTTAACTACTTTTCATTAATTTACATTGCTACAGATTTTTAAAATAGGATATTTTCCTAAATAAATTATCCTACTTTTAGCTCGTTTCAATATAAAACTTATTGTAAATTTTTCATTTTATACAATGCATTTTTCCAATCATAACTATTTTCTATGAGAAATTTGATACTTTTTTTAATTTCAGAATATTACAGGAGTACAAATGTCTTAGTTACATGGATTGCTTTTGTACTGCTTGAGACAGAGTTATATGTGTGCTCATCACCCAGATAGAGTACACTGTACCTGTTAGGTGTGATTTCACCCATCCCTTCCTCCCCCCAACACCTGCTTGATTTCCGTTGAGTTTTACTTCAGTACAATTCACAATTGCAAAGATGTGGAATCAACCCTAGTGCCCATGATTTCATGAAGCAATTAATGTAATGTGGTATATGTATATCATGGAGTTCTACCTAGCCACAAAAAAATAAGCTAATTCCTTTTGTAACAATCTGATTGGAACTAGAGACCATTCTCCTTAGTGAAGTATAGTAAGAATGGAAAAACAAACACCACATGTATTCACTATTAAATTGGAACTAGCTGAACAGCACTCATGACATTATGTTTTAAATAGTGAACTGTTTTCAGCAAAGTGAGAAAAATTTAGTTATTTATTATGATAAATGAAATAAGGAGTATCTCACTAGAGGTTATAGATAGAACTACTGTTATAAAATACCACTTCTAAATTCATAATAATATGAAAAGAAACAGCAATGAAAGACACTGAATCCAGAAAACCTATATTATGCCACTTCAATTACACACATTTGCCCTAGAATAATTAAGTTATTATTTTACTTCCCGAGTTAAACTGGGAAAAATGTATTACAATTACTTCATTGTAAGTACATTGTAAGTACATTACTAAGCTGTACTTCGTTAGAAGGAGCTCTCCATATACAAGGAGGTGGGAATATAATAATATAGTTACATGACGTTCCCTTAAAAGGAGCAAATATGGGGACTTTTTTTAAATATAAGAAGCTTTCTCATTCTGTTGGTTGTATGGCTGAAAGTATAAGTTTTCCATTATTTGTCATTTGGCAATAGCATGAAAAAATAGTTGTATATTAAAATTTTAAATGATGGAATGTATACTCACAATATTAATATTTAAAATGATATATACTGAAACCCAAAATAAGTAAATCCCAGTAGATAAAGGGTAACATTTCAATAAGGATTACAAATTATTATCATTATGACTACATTTCTCAGACTCTATGTGTTTTTTGGGTACTTATGTGTAGGGATTTCAAAATAGTTTTAGGCTAATAAATTAAAAATGAAATATAAAAATTACAAAACATATATACATATATTGCAGCATCCCTTCTCTAAAGTTAAACGTGTTAACTCATCTCTAATAAGGAAGAAAAATTATTTTTAACTCAACTGCTAAAGAAAAAAATTTCAGGTGGTTAACAAAAATACATAATAGTACAAAAATAGACCAAGGGATCAAGAAGCACAAGAACAGAAGTATAGAATAGTAAAACAAATCTGGGAAATGTACACAGGTGAAAAATGTACACAGGTGAAACTGTGAAACTAATAATTGTATCACAAATTCAATTCCTCACTTCCTAACAACCAAAGCAAAGAAGAAAATATGATGAAACACAATGTACAAGGGGTCTACAATTTAAGACACACCAGCTGCTCAGGAGAAACAGCTTTTCCTGGTACTGAGACCTGAAAGATATTTCTCCTGTTGGTCCTCATTAGGGGGATACTGTGTGATTTAGTGGACAAGGTTCTCAATTACACCCTACAATGAATACAATGGGGAATGTCATACAACTGCTTCTTTTAGGGCTGCTCGACATGACATGTCATGGTTTCAGTACTAAGAGCTGAGTTAAAAAAAAAAAATCAATTTTTCCACTAGCCAGGCCTGTCCACTAGTCAGGCCCGTTCACAGCTCTTTAAAGCTCAGTTTTACACCAGAAGTCAACGTTAGGATAACGGGAAACTGATAAACTGCGTATTCTTCAGAAAGTATTAATTTACCTATCTGAGGTTTAGTGAAAAATTAGAGGAGGAAAATGTATAGATATTCTTTGCCAAGGACCTAGAAATTCTTAATAATGATCCTATCTGAGCTTTTATTTTTATCATGAATAATTTATTATAGTATGAACTGATGATTTGTTTTAAGTCATTAATGAAAACCTTATATGGTAATAATGCCTGTGATATTTCATAGCAAAGATTAAGGCTCAGTTAACTTTCCTTCATAATAGGAATAGAAAGAAAATATATATGCATGTATATATGTGTACATGTATAATCATTAAGAATTTTTCCTTTTTTTCTCACTATGGGCATGCTTCATCTATAATTATAATAGATTAAAAAAAAATTGAAATAGGGTCATGAGAATGGTTGTATTATACAATGAAGTAAACTTTGTACTTTGATAAACCTATATATTCTGTTTCATGTCAACTTTTAATATAATTAAAATAACTATACATTATATTTTGGAACTATTCATCTAAGTAATTACAATTTAAGCCTCACAAATTAGGTGTAATTTTAGTGCAGTGCAAATGACATTCATGTTAAACATACATTTCATAGTTTGTTCCCTTAAATATAAACACTGTTTAAATATCTCTCTACATAAATGAAAAGTAACACATATAAAGACTCAGAAAGGCAAAAGCTTACAATATCATAAATCAAGCTTTCATGGGTCATAGCACCATGATAGAAATTTTGATGGATATTCCGTTTATTTATAATTGAATTCCACTCCCCTTTTATTTGATATTATTTAGTAAAAACGTTAATTTTGCTTGTGTAGGGCAAGAGGGAAAGTTTAGTTTAAAGACGCAAGGTAAAGGTCACCTGATAGAAAAACTTCAATAATCTTACTTCGCTCAGCATGAGGACAAAAGGAACAAGGAGGATGCGTTTCTCCTGACTTACCTCTTTAATTAGACTCATAAAGCGGGTCCCGAAGCGCCAGGGTTTATGCCGATTGCACTGCAAGGAGCTGACTGTCATCTGGGGAAACTGCTGGACGGCCACAGACACCACGTGCACAGCATCATACATTAGAGCAGCATCAGTCTGAAAGACAAGGGAAGAGGAAACATACAGAGTCAATACAATGCGTGAAACCTGTGGTAAGTGATTTGGAAGTGGAGGGAAGCGAGGGAAATACATATCCCGTTTTTCTTTATGTAAGGGAGAAAACATTATCTCTACTATGTTCTGGTTCTCTTAAATAAGACATTGTTATCAAATTACTCCATCAGCTCCATTAGAACATTTGATCCAGCTTCCCTTTCCTGAAGTGATAACCCAATTACATAGGGTCCTAGTATCTCTGTTGAAACAGGAAATGTGTGAAGACATTCTCTATTTCCCTTTTGTCACTCTCTCAGACTCTCTCAGTATCTTACTCTGTCTCACCACACACACACACACACACACACACACACACACACTGAATGCAACTGCTAACATTTTGAATGATTACGTTAATCACACATTGTATAGAAAAGTAAATAAGTAAACAGTTTCCTTGTATAGGAAGAAAAAAAGAGATTTTAAAGGAGATTTACTTCAAAAGCTTAAACCCTTTAATTGCTTTAACCTTTTAACTTTAAAAAGATATAAAACACGATCTTTCCTTCACCCCAAATTTTCAAAAGGTTCAATCTCAGAAATGATGCTACAGTTTTGAATCTCAATACATGTATTAGTCTCTTTTCAAGAAACTAAACTTAATCTTTTGTGCTGTTTCCTTTGCCCAGAATTTCCATATGAATAAAAATTCATTTAGCTTCTCAAGTAAAACAAATATGAATTCTACTGTGTTTGCACCTGCTCAAATGATCAATCACTTTAGAGTTTGATGATAAAAAAACAAAATGTTTGTAAGTCATAATAAAACAGAGGCTCAGCAACCGTCAAGGGCTGTGTTAAATGGACCCTCACACTTGGCAGATCGATGCTGGCCTCACTACCTACAGAAGAGGACCACGCTGACAGTACTGGGGGTAATGAACTTTGGCCATCTGCTTGGCATGCTTTATAATAAAAGCATATATTTCCTCTCCTCATTCATACAATTAGTGAGCTGTGAAATGAATTCCAAAATGAATAGGAACCCTGTAGATTACAGTATTTGCCACGATACAATAGAAAATGAGTACATCCAGTAGCCTTCGAGCAAATGGATACTAAGGAGCCTTACCACATAAAATGCAAGATGCCTAAAGAGCACAAGTAATGACAGAACATAATAATAATACCATTTTATAGCTCATAAATCTCTGGAGAATATAACTCAGATTCATAACCTTCATTTTATAAATACAAGCTGACTACTTTCACATACTCTGATGGGTGGATAGTGAAAACCACACAAGTGTAGTTAATATAGGCATACATCATGAGCCTGGGGATTAGACTGCCATTTGTCTTTGGCCTGAGTTAACATTCAGAGGACATATTTCATATATCACACAGGTGGTCACAAAAGTAGTTACAAAAATACAAAAGATACATTTTAAATGTTTAAAATATATCATTGTCAACAAGGGTACATAGAAATGAGCACTTTCAGAAATCACTAAAGGAAAGATAAAGGGTAATTTTGCAATATATAACACAAAAGAAACTTAAAAATATCCATATTATTTTGAACCCAGTAATTCCTATTTCTGAAATTTGCCCTATGAAAAATCAATGAATAATGGCTACATACATTGTCTATTGAAAAAAAAAAGAAAGAAAGAATGGAAATCTGATGAATCTCTAAAATACAGAAATGCTTAAACAAATTCACAATGGTATTTTATATAGCCATTAAAAACCATGCTTTGAAAAATACTCAATTAGATGGAAAATTGTATATATGTTAAGTGTAACATTAGATTTTACAAAACTGCCTTTCCAGCATAAACCATTACATGTGTCTTTATAAGTACTTAATATGTTCTATTTAATTTATTTTATTCTCTGAATAATAGTATAATAAAAATACTCTGATTGTTCCCATTTTATAAATGGCAAAACCAAGGTTGGAAGAAGTTAACTCGTTAACTGAAGTCACACGACTTAGAAGTGGAGGGGCTTGGACTCTCTGTTCAGGGATAGTTTTCTTAACTGCCACTACATACTATCTGATCAACAACAAGAAAACAATCAAAGGGAAGAAAATGTATTAATTTTCTTCTAAATAATTATCACTAAAGTGATAACGATTACCCTTGGGAGTAGAATTTTTATGTCTTTTTTCTCCCTCTTTATTTTCCACAGTTTTTAAAGATGAACATGCAATGTGTAAGGAAGTTTACAGACACAACTGCAATTTTTCCCAAGGTAGAAATTCTGATCTATTTCTGTAAAAATAACTAAAAGAACACAAGCTACAATATTCTTAGTCTCCTAGTTTCCATGAAGATATCCTTTCATGTTGTATTGGCATATATGATTGTATGTGACTTAAATGAAAATCCTTGAACAGTAACCTTATCTAATATGATAATGCTAGGAAAGAATTTTGCCTAATTAAGAGTTTGAAAGATCCTTTTATGGTATATAATTTTGGCTTCACGATCGGAGGACACATTAGTTGATAATAAAACTATTTAAAATATGTGATAGTAAATGCAATTATAAAAGGAAGATAATATTACAATATTAAAGTATAAAATAAATACAGCCAGGCACAGTGACATGCACCTGCAGTCCCAGCTACTTGAGTTCTGTTTGGGCAACATATTGCATGAGACCCTCATCTCTAATCAGAACAACAATAACAAAATACTAGCACCTCTCATCACTCACAAAAATTATTCATAATGGATAACAGACTTAAACCTAAGGCATGAAACTATAAGAATTCTAGAAGAAAATGTTGGAAAAACTCTTCTAGATATCAGACTAGGCAAAGAATTTATGAAGAAGACTCTGATGACAATCACAGCAACAATAAAAATAAATAAATGGGACCTGATTACATTAAAAAGCTTCTGCACAGCCAAGGAAACAATAAATCAAGCAAATAGATAGCCTACTGAATGAGAGAAAATATTCACACGCTATACATCCAATAAAGGGCTAATAACCAGAATGTATTAACACAAAGAACTCAAGCAATTCAGCAAGAAAACATCAAACAATTCTATTAAAAATAGGCAAAAGACATGAACAAAACCTTTTCAAAAGAAGAGAGAATAATGGCCAATAAACATATGAAAAAATTCTCAATGTCTCTAATCATCAGGGAAATTCAAATAAAAACCACAATGTGATATCACCTAACTCTAGTGAGAATGACTTTCATCAAAAAATCCCTAAACAACAGATGCTGGCATGGATGTGGAGAGAAAGGAACACTTGTACACTGTTGGTGGGACTGCAAACTATTTCAACCTCTGTGGAAAGTAGTATAAAGATACCTCAAAGAGCTAAAAGTAGACCTACCATTTGATCCTGCAATCCCACTACTGCCTATTTACCCAAAGGAAAAAAAGACATTTTATTAAAAAGATACTTGCACTTGACTGTTTATAACAGCACAATTCACAATCACAGAGATGTAGAAACAACCCAAGTGCCCATCAATACATGAGTGAATTAATAAAATGTGATATATGTATACTATGGAGTATTACTCAGCCATAAAAAATGGTGAACTAATACTTTTTGTAACAACCTGCATGGAACTGGAGACCATCCTCCTAAGTGATGTGTCACAAGAATGGAAAAACAAACACCACAAGTACTCACTATTGAATTGGAACTAAATGATCAACACTCATGTGTACATATGGTAGTAAAATTCAATGGAAATGAAACAGGTCAGTGGGGAGGAGGGGATGGGTAACTTTATACCTAACGGGTACAATACACACTATCTGGATGATGGAAACACTTATAACTTTGACTTGAACTGTACAAAAGTAATTCAAGTAACCAAAATGTTTGTACCCCCATAATATTCTGAAAAAAAGATAAATAAATAAATAAATTACAAAAAAATAATAATAAATAAAAAAATAATAAGTGGAAACCTCCAAGGTCTAGTGAAAGATTTAGACATCCAAATACAGGAAGCTCAGAAATCCCAAATAGATACAATTCAAGAGGTCTTTTCCCCAGCACATAATAGTTAAGCTGCCAAAAGTCAAAGACAGAGAGAGAATTCTAAAAACAACAAAAGAAATGTGTCTAGTCACACAAAAGGGAATCCCCATCAGACTAACAGCAGATTTCTCAGCAGAAGCCTTACAGGCCAGGAGAGAATGTAATGATATGTTCAAAGTGCTGGGAAAAAAAAAAAAAAGTCCAGAATACTATACTCAGCAAAGTTCCTTTGTAAATAAAGGAGAAATAGTCTTTCACAGACAAGAAAAAAACTGAGGGAAATCATCAATAGTAGACTGGCATTAAAAGAATGCTTAAGTCTTATACCTGGAAGTGAAAGGACAATATATATCTTCATGTAAACACACAAAAGTATGAATCCTACTGGTAGAGGAAGAGAAAAAACTCAAATATTGCCACTACAGAAAAGTACTCAACCACAATGATAAACAATAAGCGACATAGAAAGGAATAGAGGATATTAAAAAGAAAAAAACAGAAAACAATTAACAAAATGACAGGAATAAGTCTTCATATATCCATAATAACACAGAATGTGAACAAATTAAATTTTCCACTTAAAAGATAGAGATTCAGTCTGAGAGTCCAAGGTGGGAGGATTGCTTGAGCTCAGGAGTTACAGACAAGCCTGAGCAAGAGCAAGACCCCATCTCTCCTAAAAATAGAAAAATTAGCTGGGAGTCATGGTGTGCACCTGTAGTTCTAGCTACTTGGGAGGCTGAGGCAGGAGGATCACTTGAGCACAGGAGTTTGAGGTTGCAGTGAGCTATGATAATGGCACTGCATTCGACCTGGGGTGACAGAGTGAAACTCTGTCTCAGGGAAAAAAAAAAAAAAAAGATATAGATTAGCTGAATGGATAACCCTAGAAGAAACTCATCCTCATCTCACTGGTAAAGACACCCATAAACTGAAAGTAAAAGGATGGAAAAGGATATTTCATGAAAATGGAAACTCAAAGCTAGCAGGAGTAACTATATTTATATAAGATTAAAAAAAAAAAGACTTCAAGTCAAAAACAGTAAAAAGAGAGAAAGAAGGACATTTTATAATGATAAAAAAATCAATTCAGCAAGAGGATATAACAATTCTAAATATATATGCAGTCAGTACTGAAGCATCAAGATATATAAAGAAAATTTTATTATATCTAAAAGAGAGTGATAGACTCTAGTCAATAATAGTTAGGGACTTCAACATCTGACTTTCATCATTAGAGAGATAATCTAGACAGGAAACCAACAAATCAACACTGAATTTAAGCTGCACTTTAGCCAAATGGACCTAACAGGCATTTACAGAACATTTCATCCAACACCTGCAGAATACAAACTCTTCTCATCAGCACATGGAACATATTCCATGATAGACCATGACAGACCATATGTTAGGCCACAAAACAAGTATCAGCAAATTTAAAAAAATCAAAATCTTATCAAGTACATTCTCAGATCACAATGGAATAAAATTAGAAACCAATAATGAGGAACTTTGGAAATTAAAAAAGTATGGAAGTTGAACAGTATGCTCTTGAATGAACATTAAATGGTCAAGGAATAAATAAAGCAGGAAATGAAAAAATTTCTTTAAACTAATGAAAATAGAAATACAACATACCGAAACCTATGGGATGTAGCAAACACAGTGCCAACATGGGGAGTTTATAACAACATATGCCTACATCAAAAAAGGAGAAATATGTCAAATAAATAACCTAATGATGTAACTGGAGAACTAAAACCAAATCAAACTCAAAATTAGTAGAAGGAAAGAAATAATAAAGATCAGAGCAGAACTAAACAAATAGACACTAAAAAAACAATACAAAGGATCAATGAAACAAAAAGTTGTTTACTTTCAAAAGATAAACAAAATCTATAAGCCACTAGCTAGACTATCCATGTCAAAAAGAGAGAAGGTCCAAGTAAACAAAATCAGAAACAAAAAAGGAGACATTACAATTGATAACAGATAAATACAAAAGGTCAACAACAGGTTTTTTTTTTTTTTTCTTTTTGGTTAAAAACTAGAAAAATTAGACAAAATAGATAGATTCCTAGACACATACAACCTAATAAGATTGAATCAGAAAGAAATAGAAAACCTGAACAAACCAAAAAGTAACAAAATTGAATCAGTAGTAAAAAGTCTCCCAACAAAGAAAAGCCCAGGACAGGATGACTTCACTGCCATATTCTACCAAACTTGTAAAGAACTAACACCCACACTCCTCAAAAAATAGAAGAGAAGGGAATTCTATCTCATTCCATAGAAGAGAAAATAATGCAAAGAAATGCCAACATTACCCAATATTAAAACCAGGCAAGGGCACAACAACAACAAAAAAACAAAAGAAAACATAGGCAGATCACTTTAGGTCTAGGCAAAGACTTTATGGCTAAAACCCCAAAAATACAGTGAACTAAAAGAAAAATAGACAAATGAAACTGTATTAAACTAAAAAGCTCCTACACAGCAAAAGAAATAATCAACAGAGTAGTAAAAAGACAACCTACAGAATGAAAGACAATATTTGCAAACTGTTTATCTCTTTATCCAGATATATATAAATCTATTAATCCAGAATATACAAGGACCTCATAACCCACTACCTCCCGTAGGACATATTCCCACTGAAGGGCAAAGGAAAGGAAACTAGTGGGAGAAGGTCTCATATTTTAAGGAGGCTCTGGTGAATACCAGACAATTATGGCTTTAGGTCCCATAGAGAGTATATCTCTGAGCTGGGTCTTAAATAAAAGTTAGTTTGGTTTCCAAGTCAAGCCTTTCTTATACATCATAACTACCCCTACAGAATGCTTAACAGTTAAACATAACTATAATTTAACCAATTAATTTAAAATTGAATATGTGTACAATTTGGTTATTAAAATCCATATGGGGCAGTTAGATAAATCTGTAGTTATTTGCATCCTAAACTACAAAGACAAGACAAAAGTTAAGCAGGGAGCCATGTTGGTGGGGTGGGGGTGGGGGTGGGGAATCATTAATGAAGACAAGACAATCTGTCCTATTTTCTCTCTTTCAAGTATAATTACTTATATATACTTGAATAACATGTAATATTATATATTATGTATAACTTATAATATATTATATATAACTTATAATATATGTATTATTTTTGGAAAGCTAGAATATCTTTTTAGCCTGGAAGTATAGCCCAGAAGAAGGAAGCTCAGGCTAGGTAGGTACAGACAGAGCAAAATAGGACGGGGCTAAGAATGGCCTTGTGTGCAGTTCAAGTATCTATCAGTTGGAATGGGAGCCATCCTTGAGAGCCTACTTCAGACTAGATTGGAGTTGGAGCCTTATTTTTCTTTCCAAAATAAGTTAGTTAACCTAAAAGGAATGTCTGTCAGCCAAAAACTTGTTTTGCAATCCTTTAAAATTGTGCAATATGGTCCTACACATTTCAATAAAACTATAGCGATCTTTCTAAATGAGTGGCCTGAAAAGAATATGAGAAGTGTCTGCAAATATATTTAAATATGCATTAACCTTCTTACTAACTTATCGCTGGGTTTATCTTATACCTAATCTAATTATTTTCAGAAATGGAGCATGGAACAGGATGCAGGTGGAAAAGCGGCAAATGCTAATTTCCATGGCTGAGCTATTGCCACAGAAATAGGTTTAGCCACTCAGTTCTATTTCATCTAACTCAAGGAATCTCATGACTGATGAGTCCTTAGTGTATTGAAAGAACAGTGAATACATATATGCTTACATTTTCCTTATGCTCTGGAAAAATCTATTACACAATATTTTGATTATATATGTATAATTAAAATATTCCCCAGTATATAAAAGCAGGAAGAATAATATATTTTGTGAATAGTCAAAATATTTATATGTTCTTAGATTTCATTTACAGAAGAAACTGGTACTAAGCAATAATTACCAATCTACCAATGCCCATGCTGAATGCACATGTTATTTCCGTTTCTGATTGCTAGCATATTAAACATGTCCTTTGTAAAGTTCCAGAATAGATGCTCTAGGAGTTACAAAAATATATTAACATATAGCTTTTATTTGCATGAAGCATGAGGAAATAGAAACAAACAACTCTGAACTGTATACAAACATAGAAAAGAACATTGTTGCATGAAATTTCTCAGGTATACTAAAAATTTCTCTTAGTAAAAATACATCAAAAATATTTATTCTTCCTTTTGATGAGGAGGCATTCTTTTGGAATGCTCTGTCCCCAAGATGGCATGGCTTTTAGATATTCCCATGGAATTTTGACTGGTAGAACTTAGAACATAGGCTTTTCCACTTCATTTTGTCTGTTGTGCCAAGCAGGGTTGTATTTGTGATAATATGTTATAATAAATAATTACTTAAGACTTCTTGCATAGTAGAGCAATTGGCCTGAATTACAAATGCTTCCAATGTTGTATGCAATAATCTACATTTAAATGTAATCACTCTTAAAGAGTGATTGTGATATATGTTCATATCTTGATTATAGTGAATATACACATATATTAAAACATATGAAATTGTATAATTGAAATATGATAAGTTTATAATTTGTAAATTTTACTGCAGTACAGCTATTAGAAATGAAAGAGTAATTGTGTGTTTTTTTCTGGGAAGATGGCCCATAGATTTCATTTTAGTCTAGAACCATCTAGAATCTGCCAAAATTAAGTATCACTGGTCTGTGTCTTCTTTCTT
>JAQIFY010001351.1:0-14249 GCA_028533085.1 Varecia variegata | reverse complement strand
ACCACATTTCTTCACAGGGTTGGGTCATAGATTTGCTTGTGAATAATGTTATTAGAGAAAATAATCACTTGGATACAATTTTGTAGCAAGAGATTAAAATGTAATCAAGATACAAATTATCTAGATATTTTTGGTTATACTATTTTTTATCTGTTCAACACATAAATAATGGACAATTACTGGCTACAATGTAGTCACATTGCCAGTTTATAGCAGCTGTCTTGAAACTAAACAAACTAAAAATTCTGGAGGAGTAAAGTATGAGCTTTGTTAGGCAATAGCATGAAGCTATAGAAGATGCTAAGACAAATACTAGACAAATAGAGTTATGGGAAGAATAGATGATGTTTGAACGAGTGTTAAAGGATTGGTTGAAGTTAGCTATTTAGAGAATAGTAAGAAAGGCATTTTAGCCACAGAATACCATGTATTCTGAGGAAGTGGGGTATGTATAGTAAACCTAACCCTCCTGCACTAATAACATTCACTGCTTCTCTTCCATGACCTCATAGGGTCTCATCATATGAATTTTTCTCTGGAGAATTGTTAGCATATACTATATTTATCAAGCTGCAAAAGTACTTCTAATGTCTAACCAATTCTGAATAGTATTTGTTTAATTTGACCATCTATCTATGCCTATCTACATTTATGTTTATGAGAATCTATGTGACTGTGAAAATTGAAAATGTAATGTTACAAATAATATATGGATAAAAAAAAGATTACAGCATTAGATGTCTGTATTGCAAATGAATGCTGAATGGCACTCACCAGATATCCTGAAGTAATTAGGACTAGGATAGTCAAAGGGATTATGAAATTATGGAATCCTGATAGATCAGTAGGAATTAAGTACATAAAAGAGAAAGAAATGGAATATAAATGATATAAAATAGTAATGCATAAAATATACATTTTATCTCCATTAATATATAAAGAAGAGGTAAGTGATATTTTTACAGGGTTTATTCAGAAGTACACTTTGGAAATAAGTTTTGTAGGAAGATCAGCCTAATTGAGAAAGTTTTTGCTCTATCTTTTTGGATTATACCATTGAATGGAAATAAATGTAGATGAAAAAGATATAAACTATTAACTTGTGACATATGATAAAACCATTTTTGAAAATGTTATTCTTTAACAAATGCAGGGATATTTCAAAATACTAAACAGAATATACCTGTACATATCAATAAACCAGGTATACATGGCTTTTTAATGAGTTTCAGTACATTAAGAAACCAACAATCTTATTAGAGACAAATATCTAAAATGTCACCTTTGAGAAACACATTCCAATTCTATGGCTTTCGGATCCTTCTCTGTTCATATGTACAGATAGATATCCTACATGCATGTTACCCTTAAAAGTCTTTATGTTCATTCTGATCCCAAGTGTGAAGGACCACAATTTAGCTGTCAGAATTCATGGCAATAAAAAGAGCTGTATGAAGAATGTTAATGCACTCAGAATTATTGCACAGAAAAGTTTGACATTCTCTTGAGGCCAAATTTTACTAGAGCCTCCCATTAAGTGTGCTTAATCAAACAAAATGGCACTGAAAATTAAAGCAATTATCCTCCTGATTTACATGTGAAATGTCCCTGATAGTCTGGTAAAGAAATGTTTAAGTTTCTTTTTGAATCTAAATATGTGCTGCCATATATTAACTTTGAACCATTTACTTTACAGATTAAGATTCCATTTATTTCATGTGGAAAGGGAAAGTTAAAGTAAATAACTTGCAAAATACATTTCTAGCCTTGAAATTTTAAGAATCATTTATATAGATTGGGTTTGATTAATATGATGTCTGCCATTAAATTCAAATGAAATTTGGAAATAAGCTTAATTCAGGGAATTTTCTTGTTGATTTTAACATATTTGCCTGTAGTTGGGCATGCACAGTCCCTGGTCTCATGGAGTTTGTGCCAGAGGGAGACCACAGGCAATAAATGTGTAAATAATATTAGCCTGCTAATTTCAGATAAAGACATGTGCCTAGAAAAAAAAGTAAAATTAGGTAAAGTGTTGTGAATGACAGAGGTAGAGGGCGAGGGGTGGAGAACTACATTACCTAGAGGGGTCAGAGAAACCCTCTAAGGGAACATTTGAGCTGAGACCAAAATGACAGGAAGAATTTAGCTATGCAAAGATTTGTAGGGGGAACATTGAACATAGAATATCCAGTAAATGCAAAAGGCCTCAAGCAGCTACAAAATAATCTGAATACTCCCATTCCACGTCTATGGGATCATAAATATCCTAAATATTTGAGAGGGTTAAGAAGGAATTCACCTCTCAGAATAATATTTTGGCTGATTGATTTATTCAGCAAACAATGCGTACCTACTCTTTACCAAGTAGATTTATACACCACATAATTTTTTTGTTAACGATAGACCAGATATATGATAGTGGGCTCATAAGATTATAATATTGTATTTTTACTGTCACTTTTCTAAGCTCAGATATTCAAATATTTACCATTGTGTTAACAGTTACCTACAGTATTCAGTACAGTAATGTGCTTTACAGGTTTGTAGCCTAGGAGCAATAGCATAGCCTAGGTGTATAGTAGGCTATAACATATAGGTTTGTGAAAGTACATTCTATGATGTTTGCATAATGATGAAATCACCTAACAACACATTTTTCAGAATATATCCCAGTCATTAAGCAAGCCATGACTATACTGCGCTTGATACAAAAGATATAGAAATAAACAAACGGGCCAGGCCATGCTCTCTAGGAGTTTATGTTTTCTTTCTTTTTTCTTTATTTTTGAGTTTATGTTTTCATGAGGACTTACATTTGAACATTACTTTATAGAATGTTTTTATATGTATTGTCATAACGGATTCCAGCATGAATTAAATATACGAGATTTTCCCCATTAATTTGGTTTTTATCTTGAATGCATTTTGTAACATTTGCATTATACTTCAGATCACCTCTGAAGTAGCAGCCAGGTAGCAATCGACCCTCATTTTACCTGTCACTCAATATAAATAGTTACATACCTAAACCTGTACTAGACACTATGGATGGAATACACACAATGTGTGGCCCTGGACTTTACTCAGTGTGGTGTTTTAAATAGCACATGATAGTATAACATGTTCTAAGTCTCATTTGAAGGTGAAGATGCTAGTGAAGTAAATTCAAAGGAGGGAGAAATTGCTGTGGTCTATAACAGTCAGGAAAAACTGTTAATTAAAAATTCAAGGGTCTAGTCTTCTGGATGGGAGCAGAAAAAGCAGGGGCTAGAAATCTGTGAGCTCTGACTTTACAATCTATACTTCTATGCTCCTGCTTTGTGCTTTGAACCATACATGAGTTTAGATTAGAATATCTGATTCCCACCTTTTGTTTTCCCTCTTGAAAATTGCATGAATGAAGTATCTCTAAACCATTACATATGTATTTTGTAGAACTAGGATTTAAATAACAGAATTAATGAAGTATCCATTAAAAAGTCAAGAAATTGAGCCCATTATTTTCTATATACCTATATTTGATCCCTTAAAGATTTTTAGGAAAAAATTCCAAAGCTGTTGTTTCTATATATGTGCATTCAGTTAGGAAACCTACTGCACCTTGCTAACCAATATTAATGCATTCAGAGTCAAATCCATGTAATTTTTATTAAAGAGCCAAATTTAAATCTCTATGGTAACTACTGCAATAAATGTGCAACATCTTAAGCTATGATTATATTGTCACACTTAGTGATGTCTATCTTAACTACATGACTACCAATCGTTTTACTGTTGTTCTAGTCAACCAGAAATGTAGTTAAAAAAGGAAACCAATTATGAGATTTATTTAAATAAGGCTGAACAATTTCAACGATAACAGATTCTAGATACTAGGAATGACTATTGGAAAGTGTAAGATAATATTGAGGGGAGACTTTTATCTAACTGTTCAAAAATTAAGTACTGATGAAACTGAGTAATTCAGTATTATTGAAAAGCTAGTTGTAGATTTTCAATAGAGTTTTTAAATTACCCTTAAAAATTACATCTAACAAAAGTTTTCACAACATCTGCAAAAATTCAAACTTGGTGGATTAAAAATTCTAGAAATATTTTATAATTATCAAGCTAACCACTTGTTTACATTGCAAATATGCCAAATTTAAAATAAAAATCTTGGTGTAGAATTATTAACACTTCTCTACTGCCGCCATGATATGCCTGCATACTAAAATATGTTTCTGCATGCTTTTCTCCACTATCAAAGTTTTGGCTACATTTTCCCACTTATTTTCTTACTTCATAGCCTAGTAATATGTAATCCCTGTCCTACATTTTCCTCTATTTTAACTGGTCAACCAAATTCTATATTTACATTTTTTTAATTCTGTATTTTAATTGGTCAACCCACTTTATATTCAATATTTATAATTGGCCAATTAAAGCTATTTGGGTTTCAGAAATCGTCATAACTTACAGAATTCCTAAATTGAGATTAGACTCTATAATAAACTGTTTAAGGGTAAAGTATCTCACACTAATCCTGTAATGATATATTTGAATAGTAATTACACCTGATGACAGACTAGTGCTCCTTGATCATTTCTCTGGCCCTGCAAGAGAAGCCCCCAGGAACTGTAAGCTTTCTCTTCATATGTGGGGAATAGAATGGAAATGCTTGATTCTTTAGTGTCATAGAAAGTTAAAGATGTAACTGAAGAAGTTGGAAATGTGTTGCAGAGTCAAGGAAAAGTATAAGGAAGGTGACAGATTTGAAAGTTAGCTTTATAGAATTTATAATTAAGTGTATGAGAATGGGTGAGTTTGCCACGAAATAAAATAGGGAAAGCAAAAGAGCAAGACATGTCCTTAGGTAGCACCTACATTTGGGGGTGGGAAAAAGAAGAAAAAGTGAATGCTAAGTCAAAACTGTCAGAGAAGAACAAATATAATGTCACAAATCTTGGAAAGTTATGGTGATTGTCAATAGTGTCAAATGCTGCAGAAAAGTAAGGAAGTAAGAATAATGTAGGCTCATAAAAAGCTTCATGAGCAGTTTCATGTGATAGATTTAAGATACCAGACTATAAAATATTATATTCTGGATTATGAAGGTACATGGGGAAAAAATCTTTTTAAGAAATGTATCAGCAAATAAAGAAAAAATATAGTCACTTCAAGGGTAAATATGATCAAAGTAATTATTTTATATTATCTATCCTTTTATTTTATCATAGGGAAGAAAATAAAATATAAACTGATAGGAAGTACTACAAATATGAAGTGATAATGAAAAAGAAATAATTGATGAGATAAATATATTCTGGTGTTAGAAGAATATTATAGAGATAATAAAATATACCTGTCTAACACTTGTTAGCTTACAGTGCAGTTTCACACTCATTATTTCACTGTATCCTTACCAGAATACTGTGGGATGAAATTGTCACATGGCTAGAAATTGGCAGGGGTGAACCCACATCCCCTGGCTCCAAGTCTAGTGCTCCTATATTCTGAGTCCAAGAGGCTAAGGTCAGGGTTTCACTTTAGAATGTAGTGATGGCCGGGCGCAGTTGCTCACACCTGTAACCCTAGCACTCTGGGAGGCCGAGGCGGGTGGATTGTTTGAGCTCAGGAGTTCGAGACCAGCCTGAGCAAGAGTGAAACCCATCTCTACTAAAAATAGAAAGAAATTATATGGACAACTAAAAATATAGACATAAAAAATTAGCCAGGCATGGTGGTACATGCCTGTAGTCCCAGCTACTGGGGGGGCTGAGGCAGGAGGATTGCTTGAGCCCAGGTGCTTGAGGTTGCTGTGAGCTAGGCTGATGTCACGGCACTCTAGCCTGGGCAACAGAGTGAGACTCTGTCTCAAAAAAAAAAAAAAAATAGAATGTAGTGTTGACTCCCTTTCCTAAAATGGAAAAAAGAAACTAAGATTATTTGAGTTTTCAAGATACAAATGAATAGAAAGTCAGGTCAGTTCTTCTTAAACTAAAGAAAAATGAAAGACAAAAGATTATCTACAGCGAAGAAGATGGAATTGATATTGGCTCTTGATAAAAGAAGAAAATTTTGGATTAGTTGCAGCTTCTTCAGCAGGCATTTGAATGAACATTGATGTTTTCAATGGAACATTTAATTGTCACAAGAATAACGTGTTGTAACTCTAGTGGAACAGAGATGAGGAAATTATCTTTACCATGATTTAAGCATCATATCTGGAGGAATAAAATTTGCACTCCACTTTCCTTGTTTGTGACTGATAAATGAGCAAAGTGATATGTTAAATGTTGCTATTAATATTTCATGGTTACTTCTTGATTCTTCTTTTAAAGTGCAATGTACTCTACATTGACTACTACCAATTTACTTTTAAAAAATCAAAAATTGTCAAATGTAGAGGATTACTTCTCTTCATAGTGGGTTTTCTGGGTATTTCTAATGAGCACTTGAGGTGACATAAATATGGATATTTTTTATGTGTTTCACATTTGTCTTGCTAACTACAGCAAAAAGGTGCCTGTAAGGGTTTTTGGAAGGGAATCGTAGTTTTTCCATTGATGGCATTAGAATTTATATAGGCCCCCTAGGGAAAGTACTTATCTGATGCAAAACTTATAGCTTTCTATAAAAATGTCTCAGGTCCTTCAGAAGAAACAAAATGTCTTTAGCTGACATTAAAACCATAAAAAGAACATCCTGTCCAGGACGGAACTACAGTTGGGATGAGTACCTCTTTAAACATCCCTTTCTTGTAGGCATGAGAGACTGCACTTCTGTCAAAGGCAATCTAATGCCCAGTTCTAACATTCACAAGTAGACTGGCCTGTGAGCTACTAGAGAGCCATGTTTTATTATTATTCTTTCTCAATGCCCCAGAGCCCAGAATGGTGCTTGACAAAAAGTCAATGGCGAGTATATATTTGCTGAGTAGATGCCAGCCAAGTCCTGAGAGAAAATGCTTGAGAGAAGAGAGATCATTCTCTGTCCTCAAATTTATCACAATGCCTTACATGTGGAAAGCACTTGGCCACTTTACAAGTTATAGAGGAATTTTAATGTAAACTGAAATTCTGCAACTACAATTAGGAGAGGTGGACAATTCTAGATGGAGCAACCAAGTAACTGAAGGATAACTCTTTCTGAGCTACCAGGTATTCTTCTCCACCCAGCTTCTTTTTACGCATTTCTGGCATCTGTAAAAGAGCAGGAGATGTCATGCACTACAGCTGGGTACCCAGGTGGCCTACTGATATTCAAAGGGGACTGTTCTGGCATGAATTCTAGGGCAGCATCATGCAGCTGTCATGAAACTGCTCTGTGGATAGAAGCAGCAGATGTTACTGATATCTGACAGGCGGTCAGATCATGGACATGGAGGGAAACTAATGTAAAATGCAAAATATCTGACCCAAGTATCATTTAATAAATTACACTTCCCATCCAGTTTTCAAAGTCACATCTATGTACAGTGTTTTCACAATTGAGATTTATTCATAGGATTACTTGCACAACAAAGAAAACACAAATTCCAATAATTCTCCTTTTGTCTTGGTTTATATTCCTCTGAAATGTACTGAAAATACTTCCAAAACCTCCAGAATTTATTATACTTTAAGATTATTGATTATTTAAAGATGAAAAAGTATGACTGTATCACATATTATTTCTTGTTTGCTTTTTTTTTCCATGAGCTATCAGCTTGAAACAATGTGTGCTCATAAAAAAGCAATACTTTTTTGTAAATATGAAAACCTAGATACTAATTTTCTTAAGCAGAACCACCTTATGTTAGGTAGGATTTTCAATATCCAGTAGACTGCTTCATGTTCTTCATTTCTTGCCTGCTATTTTCATATATTTCATTTAAACAGAGAATGGAAGATTTTCCATAACACAATCAGGACCATGTGTTACCCTGTTGATCTAAAGGAGAATTGAGATTTTCTGAAATATCAGAGGCCCTAATAAGGTATAGAGTAATGACATGTAACAATTTTCCTGATCCCAGAAAATACAGTAGCCATAAAGTGTGGTAATTTTAAAGGTCAGAAAGCTCCAAGGCAAACAAATTTTTTGAAAGGCAAAGCATTACAATGGAATGTACATTATAAAATGTTGGCATGTGTACATTGGGGGTATCTCCACTATGCATTTGAACTGCTAGGAATGGGTGTCAGTGTTTGAAAGGAGTGGAAGACGAGATTATGTGACCACTATGACCTCACCATACCTCTGATACACACTGGTTCGTGCACGTACTGTATCAATTACGTTTCAAAATAGTTCGTCTACTTCAGCTCTACACACACGACGAGCACACCTTTCTATTCCTTTGCTCCAGTCTCGTCTCTCCTATTCCCCTCCCCCTCAATCCTGCCTTCACTTACCCACCCAATAGTCACTCACTAGGCCTTTGGAAAAGCAAAAAGATAAACTGTGGTTGGGAGATGTCCCTTAAAAAACCTACTTAATGATCAATGTGTTAATAAATCCTTTAGAAAATGAGTAGGTACAAAAAAGACTAATTTGAATTTTGGGCTTTCAGGAAATTCATTTCTAAATTAAAATAGAAAGTACTTGAGAAGGAATAATACTTGATAATTGGATATTTTAGAAGCAAATTGATGTGTATGACTTGGTATGGATTCAACTCAGCAATGTCTACATTTAATGACAATTTGAAAATAAAATCTTCAAATTACCCTAATATAGGGCTATGTTTTGAAAAATTCTCTTGAAGGAAAAAAAAAGTGCTCTCCTTGTTTCCTTTATTTTTATAACATATTTGACCTTTCTAAAAGAGAGGAACTCTCATATTTAAGGGGAAAAAAGCACACTTATTGCCACATAAGTTTTACAGGGTCATCTTTTTCATGCTTCCTACTGTTCAGAGAATGGTGTTTTTTATCATGTTCTAATACAGCTTAAGTAAAATAATCTTGCCTAAGTAGGAAAGTATTGATTTAAATTTTGAAGGGTTCTATCATTTCTACCTAAAAATATAATCTCTAAATGTGGTTTGTATACACTATGTAAAGAGACTAATCTGAATCATAGAAACATGGCAAAATACATAGCCATCATCAACTTCACTCCATCTTCTTTTATGTATGAATTTTCTAAGGACTCTCAAGATTAAATGACTTATTCAAAATTCTACAATCAATTTGTATATATTTCAAGACCAGAAGCAAGCTTTATAGTCTCAAACCTGGTGCTTTCTTTTATTTTCCATACAAATTATTCTGTTTTAAAAAAGCATTAAATTTCAAGTACTAGATAGATTACTCAGATGTGCTGAATCTCCCTGTGGCCTCTGGCGAGTGATGATTAAAAGGCCACAGGAGCTTAATGTAGAAAAATCTTCATCTTGAGATGGCATTATCGTATGAGACTCCAACTCTAATGGCCTCTCCCAAATAAGTAAATCTTCTCAATTATACTGTGAAGTGAAAAGTGGGCCAAGAGTCAACCAAACAGTTAGAGAAGGCATTCCCCCAGTCAAAACTACTCTGAGGAACAAATGGCAAGTTTCATGTTAAGTATGAAAAGAAAATTCATACTGAACCCCTTAGGCCTGCCTCTGAAAGTCATAAGTAATGACTTTCATGCCTCTGTGTTTGTCTGTGCCAACTTCTCAGGGATCATAGTGCCTTTAGGATCTCAATGGAGACTCTCATCAGTCTACTTGAATATATATATAAACTAAGTGGAGAGTTGAAGTTTTCCAGGGATTATTTGAAGCAAACAATAAATATAGAGTGAAATATTTTGAAAATTAAGTCAGCAGCATCTTGTTTCAGTTTTGCCTTTGCCAGAACAGTGAAAAAATAGCTATTATTCCTAATTCCATTTTAAGGTAGACAGATTTTGTATGTATTGTGTAATTTTTCTTATTTCTCTATATCAGTATTAATAGATCAATTAATAAATCAATTTGTATTGAGCACTGATATGAGTTAAATATTTTTTAAACTTTGCAAACACTGATAAAATGGTGTTTTAAGTTCTGATTTTTTTTTTTACCATATGTAAATTATGCTTCAGTCTCATAATGTGAAAAATGTTTTGCTTCTTCTTAAGGAGATAATGTGGTTTGGGATATAAAACTAACCTAACATATATACATACCCATATATGTATATATGTGTGTGTATAGAAAATTCAATAAATCAGTGAAAACTGAGACTAATGAAAGCTAGTGTAGTCAAAAACATTTACCAGAAAAAAACATATATGAGTTGACATTAATAGGGAGGACATAATAAATATGGGAAAGTACATGTATTAATTCTTTTATTTTAAATTCATTTTTAATTGGCAAATGATTATGTATATTTAAAAGGTACATAAGATTCAATGTGATGTTTTGATCTACATATATATACACTATAGAAAGATTCAATTAAGTCAATTAATATATCCATCACCTCACCAACTTATTTTTTTTAATTATTTTCTTTTAGCAATTTTGAAATATACAAAATATACAATATACTCTGGTCAGCATGCAATACGACAGATCACTAAACTTATTCTTCCAGTCTAACTGAAACTTTTTACCCTTTGGTCAGCATCTTCCCTCTCCCCATGCCTCCACCACTCCCCCAGCTTCTGGTAACCACCTTTCCGTTCTCAGTTTCTATGAGATCAACCTTTTTATATTTCACATATAGATAAAATAATACAGTATTTGTCTTTTGTGACTGGCTGATTTCACTTAGGATCATATCCTCTAGTTCCATTCATTTTATTATAATTTACAGAATATTTTTCTTTTTTAAGGCTATAGAGCATTCCATTGTGTGTGTGTGTATATATTTGTATGCATATTACACACACACCACATTTTTAAAAATTTATTCAGCTGTTTATGGGCACTTAAGTTGTATCCATATTTTGGCTATCGTGAATAATGCTGAAATAAACATGGGAGTGCGACTATCTCTTCAACATACCAATTTCAATTCCTTTGGAAATATACCCAGAAGTGGGATTGCTGGATTATATGGTAATTCCATTTTTAATTTTTTGAGGAACCTCCATACTATTTTCCAAAGTAGCTGTACAAATTTGCATTCCCACTAATAGTGTACAAGGGTTCCCTTTTCTCTGCATCCTCATCAATACTTATTATCCTTTGTCTTTTCTATAATAGCCAGTCTAATAGATTTAATGTGATATCTCATGTGGCTTTAATTCCCACATCCCTAATTATTATTGATGTAGCACATTTTTTCATATATCTGGTGGGTATTTGTATCTCTTCTTTTGTGAATTGTCTGTTCAGATCACTTGCCCATTTTTCAATTGGGTTATTTGTATTCTTGTTATCAAGCTGAGTTCCTTAAATATTTTGGATATTACCTCCTCATTGGATGTATGGTTTGCAAATATTTTCTCCAAATTTGTGGGTTCTCTCTCACCCTGTTCATTGTTTTTTTTCTTGTGCAGAATTTTTGTAGTTTGATGCAATTCCATTTGTCTGTTTCACTTTTTGTGTGTTTACTTTTCTAGTTCAATCAAAGAAATTGCCCAGACCAATGTCGTGGAGCTTTTCCCCTAAGTTGTTTTCCTACTAGCTTTACAATTTCAGTCTTATATGTAAGTCTTTTGTCCATTTTGAGTTGATTTTAGTATATGGTGTGAGATAGGGGTCCAATTTCATTCTTTTGCATGTGGATATCCAGTTTTCCTAATACTACTTATTGAAGACTTTTCTTGATTGTGTGAACTTGGCATCTCTGTCAAAAAAATCAATTAACTGTTAATACTTGGATTTATTTCTGTGCTTTTATCCTGTTCTCTTGGTTGATGTGTTCATTTCTTATGTGAGCACCATGCTGTGTTGATTATAATAGCTTTATAAAATATTTTGAAATCAGGGAATATGATACTTCCAGCTTTGTTCTTTTTGTCCAAGATTGCTTTGGCTATTTAGAGTCTTTCTGCTTCCATACAAACTTTAGGATTGTTTTTTCTATTTACATTAAAATGACATTGGAATTAAAATAATTATTGCATTGAATCTGTAGATTGCTTTGGATAGTATAGACATTCTAACAATACTAATTCTTCAATCCATGAACATGGAATATCTTTCCATTTATTTGTATCTTCTTCAAATTTTTTCATCAATGTTTTGTAGTTTTCAATGCTCAGATCTTTCCCCTCCTTGGTTAAATTTACTTCTAAGTATTTTATTTGTTTTCATGCTATCATAAAGGGGATTTTTAAGATACTTCATTGTTAGTGTGCAGAAATACTAGTGATTTTTATGTTAATTTTGCAACCTGCAAATTTGTTTATCAGTTCTAACAGTCTTTCGGTGGAGTCATTAGGATTTTCTATATATAAGATCATGTCATCAGCAAACAGAGACAATTTCACTTCCTCCTTTCCTATATGGGTGCCTTTTATATCTTATTCTTGCCTAATTGCTCTAACAAAAACTTCCAGTACTATGTTGAATAGAAATGATGAGAGTGGGCATCCTTGTTGCTGATTTTAGAGAAAAAGCTTTCAACATTTTACTGTTGAGTATAACAGTGTTCTGAGTTTGACTATACGCTTGCTTTTATGTGTGAGTTTTGTATTGTCACATATATTTTGTATCTACTTAGTGATCTTTTCCTTCAGTTTGTAGGACTCCTTTTAACATTTCTTGTCAGGCAGGTCTAGTGGTGATAAAGTCCCTCAGCTTTTGTTTGTCTGAGAAAGTTTTTATCTCTGAGTTGGTTTCTGTGCATTTGATAGAAGAACCACCTCCCACAGTCTTGTTAGATTAGTCTAGTGTAGGAGATATGCCTCCCCAAGAAGCTCAGCCAGGGCTCTTAGATGAGATTCTAAGTGCTTCTAAACTCTTTTTGCTTTTACAAACTTTGTTTTTAGTGGTCCCCCAAAATTAGGGAGGGCCAAGTCATGCTAATGCCTTGAAAGAGGTGGAATAGAATACTGTCCATTTGTATGCAGCTAGAAAGGTTGGGGTGTTAGATTTGTGTTCCAATTTCTAATTTTCTTATAGAGAAGCTGAGAACTAGAGTTTATCCCTCACTCATTCTGTCCTACGCTAAGGAGAATGTCGGAGGCAGCTGCTTGTACTCTTGGTCAGACTGCTTACTTTGAACCTGGGGAGAGAACTTCTGAATATTTGCAGACTTAAAGGTCACTTTTTTCCCTGAGGTCTAGGAGACTCAGGAGTGCAGAGCTCTGTCAACTCCCAGAGCTAGGTGATTTAGGAGACAGTCACATGTGTGAAGGCTATAGAAGTTAGGCTACTCAATGCATGTAGAAACTACTTGAATGGAGAGTCTGCATATCTGGATTCACTACTGGAGCAATCCAAGAAAAAAGGTGCAGGGAATGCCCACTCTCCTGTTCAAACAAGCAGAAGTATCATACCTTCCTAGCAAGGGGAAATTTCTAGTTAGTGTGGGATTATTACTAAAGCAAGCCAGGGGAAGAGGCATGGGAAATGCCTACTTTTCCTTTCAGGAATGAAGAAGTCCCCCAGCCTCCTTCTAATGAGAGATTACAGAAATTTATTTCAGGATCTAGTCAGGGAAGAAGGTATAAGGAGTGTCCACTCTCCTGTCCAAGCAAGCAGAAGTTTAACAATATTTTTATAGGGGGAAACTTCTGGTCTGGATTATTGCTGAAGTAAGTCTAGAAAGAAGGCACAGGGAATGTTCCCTTTCTTTTTTGAAAATGGAGAGGTCTACCAGACACCCTCTAATGAAAGATTGCAGAAATTTATCTCAGGAGCAAGCCAGCAAAGAAGGTGTGGATAATGTCTTCCTTTTTGTTTAGGCTGAAGGAAGTTTATTCTTTATTTGCTACATAGACTCCCAGATAACAACCCAGTTCTGGCTTGTTAGAGGCCAGAACCAGAGGGAGCTGCTGGAAAAGCTTGACCCCAAACTCCTTCCAGGGAAAGTTGGAAGCTGAGCTGATCCAGGGGACTATAGCTGCTGGGAGTTCTCACGCAGTTCAAACTTTCCTTTTTCATTTGTGCTTGAAGAAAGTATTCTGATTTCCCGTCCCTGTGGTTCCTCAAACACAGTGATTTAAATGCCAGACCCTCCATAGAAACTGTAAAAATTGGGCATTTTACGTATGGTACAAGCCCCTCAATCCTCAGAAAGGGAATGGGTGTCGGGGTTTTCTTCCCAGTTATAAGGCTCTGTGTTCAGGGTGGGGTTAGTCTGTGAGTGTATCTCTGCTTTTCCTACCAATTTTGATGTGGATATTTCTCA
>JAQIFY010001350.1:0-14249 GCA_028533085.1 Varecia variegata | reverse complement strand
TCACTTTTACTCTCACAAGATGCAGCCTAAGGGATGGTGCTGGCTCCTGTGGTTGACACAATCTACCAGGCAATGCCCCCCAAATCTGTGTCTGCAACACAGAACCCCCCTTCTTTCCAGAATTCAGAGGATCACAGCCAGCTGCCTGGCACATAGATGTGCCAGGAGGCCCCTCAGGCACTTTCTAGAATGTGACCAAAAGGCATCCCCCATATTTCTTCCCTAAAATTATTCTCTCAACATCTTCTCTATGCATTTGGTGCCATCTCCTGCTACCCACCCAGTCACCCAAACTGGGCCCAGGACATTCCTTCTTGACATGTCTTTTTCCATGCTACTCATTGACAATCACTGCACTCTGACAGTTTTATCTGTAAAATCTCTCTTAAATCTGAGCCCTCCCCTTTCCATTCCTGCTTCTCTGCTCTGTTTCTTGATGAATTCCAGATTTTCACAACAAATGCTAACTGGTCCCTCTGCCCTGGAGCTGTCCCTACTCAAATCCATCTGGCAAAAGCCACCAAAGGGATGCAGACAAATGTGTGATTGCATCAGTGAGGACAGGCGGTGGGGTGATGCTGGGACAATGAGCAGCTCCCACATCTCAGTGCCTTTACACAAAAAAATCCCATTTCTCACTCACGTTTGCAGTCCACCATGGATCCCAGCAGAGGGTAGAGAAAGCTCTGCTCAGCATAGGCACGTGGGGACCCAGGCTGGAATGGGCTTCATCTCGGTGTGGGTGTGCACAACATCACTGCTCCTCCAGCTTCACGGGAAAGCAAGTTGTCTGGGCCCAATAGGGCAGGGAAGTGCAACCCTGTCGTCCACCCATGGAAACAACTCAAACCCCTCCACCCACACCTAGGAGCCCTCTGCTTAGAATTCCCCAGCGACTCTACACAGCTCACAGCTCTGGTCCTCCAACTTCTCTACACATAACAAGGAGCAAAGATGCATGTTTAAAATCCAAAATTCCAGAAACCACCCCCAGAGAATTCTGATTCCTTTGGGATGTGGCCCAGAAATCTGCATTTTAATTAACCTCCAAGGGAATTATGTTGCTGGTAGTCCACAAGCCATACTTTAAGAAACATGGCCCACGAGGTCAAGTGTAGAATAAGCTCCTTAAAATAGCACAGGATGCCCTTGAGAGGGCCTTGGCCCCTCTCCGGAAGTCCATTCACCACGCTCACCCCCACCTTGCAGACACCCTGCTTCTTGCAGTGCAGCTCCCCAGGGAGCTGGGCCCCAGCCTTTGCTCTCTTCCTCCTCACTCCCACCCTCCCAACCCTCCTGCTGGTGACCCCAGGATGCAGCTCAAGAGACACAGAAAGACCAAGCCTTCCAGCTCCCAGCCCAGCCCCAGCTGCGTTAGGCAATCCCTCTCATGCTCCCTACCACCCTGTGCATATCTTTGATTCAACTGACAATGAATAATGTCGTTTGGGTTACAATGTGGTGTTCTGACCGGCGTAGACCTTGTGCTGGGCACCCACCAGGGCCTGGCTGGGGGCTGGGTGCCGCCTGCGGAGGGTATCTTCTTCACTGGACTTTGTGATTGCGAGCAGGGACTTCTCCACTCACGCACAGTACAAGGCAGGCAAAAGCTGTTCCGTGAGTGATGACAGAATGAGTCAGTGAGAATGAATGAATGAGTGATCAATTGCATTCCGTACCCCTTCCTATTCTACTGCTCCTGAAGGAAAGCATCAGGGCAGGTGGGACTGAGCCCAGGAAGTGCAGCAGCCCAGCTGGGACTGAGCCTCCTGGCAGCCCAGGTACCCTTCACTGCGGCTTTGCAACCTCCTGCTCGCTGGAGAAGGGGCCTCAGCGCAGCAGAGCCCGAGTGCCCAGGCTTCTCAAAGAGGGCTCTGTGCAGCCTCCGCTGGCACCGGCAGGAACGTTTGCTTTGAACGTGGCTCAAACCGCAGCCCGGCCTCACCCTGCCCCCCTCACAGCTCCTGCGTCTTTGCCTTCAGGCATAAACCAGAAATAGCAGCTGGAAAAGCAAGGGGGCAATCAGCAAAAATGCCTAATATTATTTCCTTGCCCTTCAGATGGTTAACAGAAAGACCAAGATAAATAGAGTTTTCTGGATTTTGCTCCCCGTATAGCCAGACTTGGCTCTTAGAGGAGCTCAAAAAATGTCTTGTGGAGCTGCCCTTCCCCAGTCACTTGTTTTTCCCGGACCTCGCTGTCTCTGCCTGTGAAAGTGTGTTTCACATGGCTGTAGGATTTGCATGCAGCCCTTCTCAATTCCTGTTTGAAATAAAACGAGGACTAATTTTACAAAAAGTAAAGACTGTTCCAGTTCACTGACTCAGCACAGCACTGATCGTGGGGATCCACTGTCCGTGCCGGTTCGCTCTGTAAGTGCCAGCTGGTAATGACGCTAATCAGAGCAGCAGCAGTGCCACAACACAGGCGAGGCATGTGCAGATCTCCTGCGTGCCAGGCACAGTTTCTGCCTGGGCTTTGCATAAATGCACGGAAACTGTGCCGTGCATTTATGAACTGAATGCATTTAGCTCCCCTTTCCTAGATGGGGACGTGAGAATGTGAGGGGAGGCGGCTTCCCTGGGGACACGCTGGGAACCAGGCAGTCTGACTTCAGCGCTCCCAGCCCAGCCACTCATGCACTCTCCGTGGATGAGGAAATGACACAATTAATTTTCAGGAAAACATTTTAGATGTTTTTGCTGTTGTTCACATGTTCTCAAGTAACTAGAAGCCCGTTCCTTTGGCAAACTAATCACTGAAGTAATTGGATCACATCGTGGTAAATACCAACTGCGCTGCTGGTGCGGGAAACATGAAGCTATTTCTAAGCACGGACCTTGCATTTTGTGTTGACTTGGGTCCTAACCTGGGTTCTAAACAGAGGGAACACGAGCTAAACACAGGGAACTTTTCCCATAGGGCATTTGATTATCATCAAAATACATTCATTGGCAAGGCTGTTACCATTTCGTGTCTCTAGTTATCCATATGAGAAATGTACATTAAAAAAAATTACTATGTACTTGCAAGAGGAACTATGAGGTACAGTTTACCAGCTCTGGAAGGGTGGGAGAGAAAATACACAAATTCCTCAGTCAATAAAGGAGTAAAGGAATACACTGCAAATTAACACCCACTAAGAATTCAAATAACACCTACTAAGAATTTTTGGAACACACACACACACACACACACACACACAGAGTTAGAAATCATGCAAACTGGAGCGGTGTTAGGCTGAGACAGCTCTCCAGCACTGTAGGTTCCTGAGTAAGCAAACCAAAGCCCAGTGGAAACAGTAAAACAAAACTAGAGATATTACAATTTGAAACCACCAACTAACTTCGAACTAGAGTCTTTCCACACTGCCCAATCAAATATATTTTCTTTGTCTTACTTCTGTGTTTGGCCTACGAAAGCTCACTGCCTACATTGCTGGGTGGAGCTCTCTGAACCCCATCCTGTTCTGAGTGCTGCCTGATTCATGAATCCCATAATGCTCAAATAAACTCTGTTACGTTAATTTTGTCTAAAGTTATTCTTCCAACCACAGACAAAATGTTTCTCCATATGGGGATGCTGCAGGGGGCTGTCGAGTCAGTCAGGGCTGGCAGACACAGGTACGGTGTGCCCCTCTCCCAAGGGACTTCCCAAGTAGGGCCAGGTTCCTGTAGGGAGATCCTGCTGGAAAATAATATCACTGTATAAAATTTCTTATAAAGTCTACAGAATTTGCTAATACAGTCAGTCCCTCATATCCATGGGTTCCGTATCTGTGGATTCAATCAACTGCAGATGAAAAATATTTTTTAAAAAATGGATGGCTGCATTTATACTGAACACATGCAGACTTTTTTCTTGTCATTATTCCCTAAACACTATGATATACCAGCTATTTACACAGCATTTACATTGTATTAGGTATGATAAGTAATCTAGAGATGACTTAAAATACACAGGAGGACGTGCATGGGTTAAATGCAAATACTGTGCCATTTTATATCAGGGACTTGAGCATCTGTGGCCTTTGTGTGTCTGTTGGTGGGGGGGTTCTTAGAACAAATCCCCCTTGGATACCCAGAGATGACTGTATTTAAAATTAAGTCATTTGGGAGAAAGATGGCTGAATAGAAACCTCCAGAGATTGTCCCTCCCCACGAACACCTAATTCAACAACTATCCAACCAAGGAAGCACCTTCAGAAGAACCAGACATCAGGTGAGCGATCATACCACCTGGTTTAAACATCATATCAAGGAAAGAGGCACTGAAGAGGGCAGAAAAGACAGCCTTGCATTGCCTACACCACCCTCCCCCATCCCCTGGCAGTGCCCTGCGATCACACCTAGTGGAGAGAGAATCTGTGTGCCCAGGGAGGGAGAGTGAAGTGATTGTCGGGCTTTGCATTAAAACTCAGGGCTGCCCTGGCACAGGGCAGAATTCTGCCGGTGCCCATGGAGGGAGGATTTAGAGCAGCCAGGCCATAGGGAAATCCTCCCCTGCAAAGCCCTAGTTCCAGCTGGCACCACCAACCACTTACAGAAAGCAGCCTGGGGCCTGGAATAAACTCCTAAGGCAGTTGTGTCACAAACGCTGTAGACCTTGGGCAATTCCTGCTGCTGTGCTGGCTGGGAATGAGTAGACCTGGGTACATGTGTCCCAGTGAGACACCAGCAGCTGCCTGTGTCACCACCAGACCCCCTGCCCCCACCAACAACAGGCAGCAAAGCTCAGGGGAGTCTTTTTCTAGTTGGGGAAAGGAAAGGGAAAAGCTCAGAAGATTCTGTCTTGCAACTTGGGTAACAGCTCAGCCACAGTAAAATAAAGTACCAAGCAGACTCCTGAAGCCTCTGAGTATAGGACTTAGTTCCTGAAAGGCATTGCTGGACCCACCCTAGGCCAGAGGAAACATACTGCCTTGAAGGAAAGGACCCAGTCCTGGCAGGATTCATCACCTGCTGACTAAGGAGAACTTGGGCTTTGAATAAACATCAGAGGTAGCCAGGCAACAGTCATCATGGGCTTTGTGTGACAGTGGGTTGGTTTCAGGTATGATCTGGCCCTGGTAGCCACAAGGGAGTGCCCACATCACTCCTCCCCTAACTCCAGCAGCCCAGCACAGAAAGCAAGGGAAGATAGTGAGAGACTTTGCCTGCTAATCCAGGGAATTCTCCTGTATCTTACCCAAGTCCACTAAGGCACTACCACTAGGACTCTGCAAAAGTCACAGCATTACTGGCTGGAGGCACGCCCAGTGCTGATATGGCTGCAGGGACCAAAGGCTTAGATCATAACACTCAATTCCCTTTGAATACCTTGAACACCTTCTTAAGACGGACAGGTTCAAACAAGCCCAGACTGTGAAGATTAAAATAAATACCCAACTCTTCAATGCCCATACATTGATGAACATCCACAAGCATCAAGAACTTATCTTTAACAAAGGTACTAAGAACATACAGTGGGGAAAGGACAGTCTCTGCAAAAAATGGTGCTGGGAAAACTCCATAGGCAGAAGAGTGAACCCAGACCCTTATCTCTCACCATATACAAAAATCAATTCAAAATTGATTAAAGACTTAAATTTAAGACCTGAAACTACAAAATTTCTAAAACATTAGAGAACTGCTTCTGGATATTGGTCTGGGCAAGGACTTCTTGAGTAATACCTCCATAGCATAGGCAACCAAAGCAAAATTGGACAAATGGGATCACATCAAACTAAAAAGCTTCTGCACAGCAAAGGAAACCATCAACAAAGTGAAGAGACAACCCACAGAATGGAATGAAATATTTGCAACTACCCATATGACAAGGCATTAATAACTAGAATATATAAGGAGCTCCAACAACTCAATAGGAAAAAGCAAATAATCTGATTAAAAATGGGCAAACGCTCTATATACACATTTCTCAAAAGAAGACATACAAATGGCCAATAGATATATGAAAAAATGCTCAACATTATTGGCCATCAGAGAAATGCAAACCAAAACTACAATAAGGTATCATCTCACCCCAGTTAAAATGGCTTTTATCAAAAAGACGGGTAATAATGAATGCTGATGAGGATGTGGAGAAAGAGGAACCCATGTGTGGTGTTGAAGGGAATGTAAGTTAGTGCCAACTACTATAGAAAACAGTATGTTGGCTCCTCAAAAAAACTAAAAATAGAACTACCATATGACCCAGACATTTCACTGCTGGGTATATATTCAAAGGAAGGGAATTCAGTGTATCAAAAAGATATCTGCAATCCCATGTTTATTGAAGCACTATTTACAATAGTCAAGATATGGAATCAACCTAGTGTCTATGAACAGATGAATGGATAAAGAAATTGTGGTGTATATACACACAATGGAATATTACATAGCCATGAAAAAGAGAGAAATCCTGCCATTTGCAACAACATGGATGGAACTGGAAAACAATATGTTGAGTGAAATAAGCCAAGCACAGAAAGACAAATCTTGCATGTTCTCACTCGTATGTGGGAGCTAAATATTAAACATGATTTATCTCACGGGGACAGAAGGTAGAATGATGGCTACCAGAGGCTGGGAATGGTGGTAGGGAGGACAGAGTGGAGATGGTTAATGGCAAAAATATAGTTAGATAGTTAGATTGAATGAATATTTGATAGTATGACAAAGGGACTATGAACAATAAATTAGGGTATACTTTAAAATAACCAACAGTAGAATTGGAATGTTCCCAACACAAAGAAATGTTCAATTCCTGAGGTGATAGATACCCTAGGTACCCTGATGCGATTACTTCACATTGTATGTCAATATCAAAACATCACATGTACCCTATAAAGATATATAACTATTTTACCCATAATAATTAAATATATATATATATCAAAAATATAATAAAACTAAGCCATTTGTAACATAGCCACGCCAGAGCTTAGGAGATGCCAAACACTCCTACTTTTGTTTTTAAACATTAGAGAAGAATTTGTACCTATAACAAGAAGATATGTAAGATAAAAGAAAATAACAGAATGTTCTTTCCCTAAGGGTTCACACTATTATTTTTATAAAGTCAGGAACTAAAAGTACTTCATGTATGTTTGGAAAAAGCAGACTTAAATGCTCCTAAATATTTCAGAGGCTTAGAAAATTAACATATATAACAAAGATTTATAGGAAACAACTCATTAAAATGTGAATATATTTAATAGCATATAAGTAAGTAAATGTTTGAAAATTAGCAATGGTAGTGGTCAATAAGGAGTGTGCTATTTAATAAAAAAAAGGAAAGCTGGTATTGGCTCACTCTTTAATAATAACATTGCTGTTTTTTAATTTACTCCTACTTTATTTCAAAGAACTTGCGCTGGGGTGTGATCAGGTGTTTGGGTGCCTGTTGCAATGTGCTCATTATAATGGAAAAATTATAATTAGATAATGAACAAAACCACTATCCTCTTGTAAACTACTTTGCCTTGAAGGACAAAGAAAACAGATTAAAAGGGGAAGGGCAGGCAAACCAATTTAGAATGATACACCAATGTCCCAAATAATTGGCTTAGAGAAGCATGAACAGATAGCATTTAATAGCAGGCTCTGGATTCTGTCCATTGAAACTGGCCTTGCGGCTCTGATCTTCCTTAGACATAATCTTTCTTCCTGCTATGAAATAAGGTTCGTGATGTTGGTCTAGGAGGCCAAAGGGGCCAGCTCTGTATTAAAGAGCTTTGGATTGTTTTCTCTCATGATTTTAAGTAGTTTATTTGGGGTGAATGTTTTCCAAATGTAGAAAATTCTACCCTCCCGGTGAAGTTCTGTTCATTCGGTCACTTAGTCATCAAACATTTCATTGAGAACAAGACAGATCAATCCCCTGCCCTCGTGCAGATTTATGTTCTGTTTGGGGACAATAGCAAGAAATGTGAAAACTGATTAATTAAGTCAATAATTAATTCCAGACTGCAGTGTGCAAGGAAGGTGGTGTAGAGAGGGCCACATAAGAATTCCTGGCTACCTACAGGGAGAGATGGGGGCATTTAAGCAAACTATTTGTTGTTACAAAAAATAGAAATCCTCTAGGGCTCACTCTCCCCTGCTGTTTGAGCTGCTCAACTTCCTTTACTTCCAAAGGTTGGGCTGGTACCCACCTGTCCAACATCCCCCTAACCTTGGGGTCCTACGTATTACCTCTGGTTCTCTCATTCTCCACATGATTGGGTGGGTATCTAGATGGTTCAACCTTCAGCATGTATCACACATCCAACACCTCTGACCACGTCCATCTCCAATGCCCAGGTGCAAGCCATAGCACCTCCCTCCTGGATTTGCAGCAGCCTCTACACCAATCTCCAGGCTCTGCCCATCTTCACCTCTCTCCTGCCAGCACCTGCCACCAGTGACTGAATGAAAGTTGGACCATGTCACTTGTTCCCTCATGATGCTCAGAGTAAACAAAAGTCAGAGCCCCTCACACTGCCTCCTAAGCCGTTTGTTTTCCACTCACACCCCCCTCTCCCACCTCAGGGCTCACTTTTCTCCTCTCCTGCACACTGGTTTCCTTGCTGTTATTTGTACCTAGAACTGCCTTAACCCAGGTATCTGCATCCTTCAGATCTTGGCTCAAATGACACTTTATCAATGAAGTCATCCATGACCAGCTTGTTCCAAATAACAACAGGCCCATTTCGGTAGCTCTGTATAGCTTCTTTTTCTGCTTTATTTTTTACATACAATTATCACACTCTGCCATGTTATTTATTTGCATTTGTTTATTGTCTCATCTTCCCTCAATTAGAATGTCAATGTCATAAGTACAGAGTTTTTGTCATTTGGGTTTTCTGCTTCTCCCAGCTTCTAGAAAAAGTCTCTGGTGGGATTTAACTAATCTATGTTGAAAGGATATTTTGAATGGACCTGTACCTGTTTGGGTCAGTACTCCACAACAAGAAGAACAATCCCACTCTTACTGAGTGAGTTTTAACAGCTGTTGACTATTTTTAAATTTTCTCTTCCCATCCTTTCTTTCTCCAATATCCCATCCCTGTGGATAACAAAGTCCTGTGTCACCAACAGAGGAGGGAAGAAAAGCTAACATGCTCATGGTGTCAGCAGAGAAAGACTCCACACTCCACGCATTTTCTGCAGCACACGAGAATGACCCTGGCCGAGATCAAGGCAACAATCTATTTAATTAAAACTCCTGCAAGACAGGCTCACTTTCTCATCACAGTTCCTGTCCATAAGTTAGTTTCACACTCGGTACTGAAATTATACAGAGGAACTTTTGTGTGTGGGGTGTGTGTGGGTGTGTTTAGTGCTCTACATAATTAAAGTAGGATCTTCTTCACTGCCTTGTCCCAGATGAAGCTCCAAATTTTTGCTCAGATTTACTTCATTCTAAAACTTCACTCCTGCTTCCACGGCTCCCCGATGCTCTGGGAGCTGCTGCTGGTCCGAACCTACCCCAAATCCATCCCACTGCATTTTATCTCCCAGATGCAGAAGGCTTGGTGCCAAAAATATCTAAGCATGAAACATGGGTACCTAAAACCTAAAGCTATGCATTCTATCACACAGAATGTGGTAAATCATACAATACCAGGAAAAGAACCTCTCTTTTTCATTAAGTTTTGCATTCTAAAGGAAATCAGTCATATTTTGCTACTATTTAAGAGAGGTACTTTTCTAAGTGTGTGTGTGGTGTATTTAGTGTCCTACATAATTAAAGTAGGGTTTTCTCCACTGCCTGGTCTCAAATGAAGCCCAGAATGTTTGTGCAAATTCACTTCATTCTAAAACCTCACTCCAAGGTTTTCCTCCGTTGGCGTGTATTGCTGGAGTCTCTGTTCAGTTTGCTGATCTCTTTGCTTCTACATCAACACCAACCTCAATTACACAGTATATTGTAATAATAGGTAGGCAAGGTCTTCCTTACTATTTTACTTATTTTATGGTTTTCTTGTAAGTTCTCAAGATTTTATATTTTCTGTAAATTTCATCATTTTTCTTCAGGTCCAGGAAAGATGGACGTTGGGCTGGAATTGCGTGGCGTCTGCGTGTTACGTGGGAAAGGACTGGCGTGTCGGGGGCGCCCTGTCTTCCCGCCGGGAGCACCGCCTCCTGCACCATTTCTTCAGATTTTTTTTTTCTTTCAGTAAAATTCTATTTTATTTTCATATAGGTGCTGAAACATTCTATTTGAATGTATTCCTCTATTAGCACACCAATTATCATTAATAACAAATAGTTTTTACTATAGACTCTTATTTTTTATTTATTTCATAATATCAGCTTCCATTTGGAAGAAAACATTTCTAGAGTCTGTTTTCATAATACTTAAAAATGAATTCCAGACGGGCTATATTTGAATTAAAAAGCAAATATATTGGTAAATATTTAGACCTTCTCTGGAAGGCAGCTATGCTAACTAACCACTGTACCACCAGCGCCTCGGTGGAGCTGTCTCTGTGCAATATGGGAAAGGGAGAGGCTTTTCTAAACAAGCAGGCCTAGTGGCCTTGAAGGACAAGAGCCACATTTGAGGGCCTAACGTGTTAAATAGCACAGTAAAAGCCACAGCGCACCAAGACAAAAGACTAATGATAGGCTTGGATAAATATACTTGCATCACATATTAAAAATAGAATAGTTTACCATCCCTATTATACATGTAACTTCTGCAAATTGGAAAGAAAAAGATAATCCTATAGATAAAAGGATTCAAAATGCTACTGCAAAGACGGGGAAATCCAAATGGCCATTAAATGTATAAACAGGTGCTTGGCCTCACCAGCAGTCAGGGAAATGCAAGTCAATTAAAATGAGACACCATTTTCACCACTCCTTGGCAAAGAGAAACATACTATCCAGTGACCTCGAGTTGCGGAATGTTTGCATCTGTACGGATCGCCCTCCTGGGTTTTGCCAGGGCTGGAATAGCTGGCTTTCCTGGTTTCAGGGTGCACGGCTGGTCCCCCAGCGCTCGCTCTCCCTGACAACACTCCTGCCCAGGGAGGGTGTTCTAGGGAGAACAGAGACCCACAGAGTGGCTATAAAACCATCAACAAGATCAAACTTAGTATTTTTTAGTACTTTGAGGTAGATACAGACACTAGATATTAGACCTAGTTTAGAAATTACCAAACTAAAATAAAAAGACTCATATGAATTATTCATGGTGAGGAACCTGTGTATGGAGGGTTACAACCTAGGCTTTTCAACCTATGTCCACACCAACTGTCCTGCTCATGTGCAAGGTCGTACTTGATTGTTTTAATGAATATGTGGTTATTATTTTTTTAGACGTTCTGGTAGAATCTATAATGAAAGGGTGGTGTCATATAAAAATTGCAAGAGTATTCTAAGTACTAAACTATAAACGAGTTTCACTGTATAAGAAGACAAAAAAAGAAAAGAAAGAAAAAAGGTTTTGTCTTGAGTTTTCTGACATCAGTGTATTAATTCACAAGTATTAATATATTACTTTCCCTTAACACGTCAGCTGCCCTGCTTCAGATGGTGGTAAACTGGATTAAGTACATAAACTATTCTAATCAAATAATGCCACCAAACGATCAGTTTCAAAAGCTAAATAGATAATCATTCCAAAATTCACCTACCATTATAATTTTGAAGATGCCTATGAAACCATGATAAAACTGAATTACCTTTAAAATAGAAAAAAAGACCACATATTTGAATAACCACTGTTTTCAGTTTGGAATGTTATTTACTTTTCTAATGCTAAAATATGAAAAACAGAGATTACAGAAATAAACTTAATAAAAAGTCATGAGCATATAAATGGTTAAGATAAATTAATAACTAAGTTTTTAAATGCCCAGAAGCAAAAACATACTGAATTGTTTTCTACAGATCTTAAACATAACCACATTTACATTATGGATTCTTGTGGGCTGACTGCACCAGAATGTTTATTAGTTTAGGTAGTATTACTGAACTATACCATGGTCCTGCCAAATAATTTTGTATAATATTTCACCTTTTCTGATGATGAGAAGCTGCCAACACTTTCTTAACTATTAAATTATCTACAGAAAAAAAAATCTTGCTTTCTTTTTGTAGTCCCAAATGAACCACTTCCCCACTCCAAATCCAAACAAACACAAAAATCTTGATTACTTAAATGTGTCTTTGGATAAAGAGAACATAAGGAACCTAGAATGACTTACATGATTTTTATAAAACTATTTTTAAAAGCAGAATTTTAAAAGGGATAACCAATGTTTAAATGTAATCTAATTTTGCAGCAATATGTCTCCGATTTATACTGTTCCGTTACATCTGTTAAGAAAAGTTTCTATCATTCTCTGAGAAAAGGAAATTAAATGGCAAAACTAAAAGATTTCCAATATCAATTCATAATCCCAACATTCCATCATCTTTGCAAGTGCCCCAAATTTAGCTTTCTTATATCTCTTTCTACATTATTACCCATTTTTGTCCTTTACACTTAGTTGAACACAGTGACTCCCAGAATGACTCATTTCCTTTTATCCTATTTCCAATAGTTCCTGTCGGCTTTGATTTTGGTTTTAGTAGATGGAGCCTAAATATCCGCTTGGCCATGGGATTTGGCTCTGCCAGCCCTCGGGCCCATCCGTGTCAGCACCATGGTTGTGAGCCACCTGCGACTGACACCTTGCAGCTAAGGAGGGAGCAGTTGTATGACCAAGGGGCCTTTTGGAATCAGTTGTGAAAGGGCCCATTGAACCTTGTGTAACTCCAGGCTTTATTTCCTTTGGTGATTTTAACACATTTAGGAGAGGGGAAAAAAAAGGATTTAGTAGGGTTGCCTCCAGGTACGCAAATAAGTGCCGGGAGCTCCCAGGAGTGTGACCCCATCTGTCATCCACACAGTTCATCCCTGTCCTCTGGAGACAAGAACCCTTTGCAGATGCTTGATCTTCGGAGGACAATCAGGAAGGAACACCTGGGAAAACAGGTAGAATTTCGGGCCCGCAGAGAGTCCCTCACAGGTTGAGAAAGGACTTCCTCACTACAAATTTAGATAGATATTCGCTTGTAGGTATTTTCCTTTTATTTTATTTTATTTTATTTTTTGCGGGTGCACATTGGTTTACTTCTTTTCAGCCTTTTTTTCATTGTCTACATACATTTTGTAAAAACAAAGTTGAGATCATTTTGTGTTGGTTACACTGTATGTTTTCCATCTATTTTTCCTAACGTTTTACTAAAGTCTTAAAAAAAAAAAACTCGGACAACAATAGCAAAATCCTTTAAAAAATAAATTGGAGTTAACCTGGAAGACATCAGGCAATTTAATGCTATTAATATTTTTTTTGTAAAGGCAAAGGCAATCATGCAATGATTGAATAATTATCATTAAGGACTATTATAGTGCCTTGCAAAGCAGTTAGCTTTACTTGCTGCATTTTTTCTCTTAATTTTAATGACTGTATTTTTTTTTTTACACTTAACTCTTCGTTTGGAATTTATTTTAGCTGTTGGGTGGTGAGGGTTTAACGTTATTTTTTTTCCTCAGTGATGTAGCCAATTCCTAACACATATTTACTGAACAATTTTTATTTTCCTAAAATGTTGACAATGCATCCTTTATAGTATCTTAATTACTTACGTGTCTTAGTATTTGTTTCTTTGCTCTTTGATCTACTCTAGGGGTTAGCAAACTACAAACCACAGGCCAAATTAGGCTTGTAGCTTATTTTTGTATAGCCCATGAGTTAAGAATGATTTTCATATTTTTAAATCATTCTTAAAAATCCCCAAGCAACTTAATGCTTTGTGATATATGAAATTTATGTAAATTTAAATAAAAATTCAGTGTACATATTTGGATTTTCTGTTCTGTTCCACTGGTCTGTGTCCCTGCACTTCTGCCAATACCAAGCAGTTTTAATAATCACAGCCTTGTAGTATAGTTTGAAGTCTGGCAAATTAATATCTCCCATTTTGTTTTTATTGCTTAAAATTGCTCTTGCTAAACGGGGTTTTCTCTGGTTCCATACAAAGTGTAAAATTATTTTTTCTATATCTGTGAAAAATGATGTGGTATTTGTATACCATGGAATATTACTCAGCTATAAGAAATAATGGTAATACGACACCTCTTTGGTTCTCCTGGAGAGAGTTGGAACCCATTCTATTAAGTGAAGCATCCCAAGAATGGAAAAATAAGCACCACATGTACTCACCAGAAATCTGGTTTCCCTGATCATCACCCAAGTGCACATTTGGGAATAACACCAATTGTGTATTGGA
>JAQIFY010000135.1:0-11636 GCA_028533085.1 Varecia variegata | reverse complement strand
CTCATGCCGTGGGCCCTGCCCGGGTGGGCGCAGGTGGAAGGTACCCCTGCCGCCCTGGAAAAGGCCGCGAGGGCCTTGGAGGAGTCGCTGCAGCCCGGTGAGCGAGCAGCGCTGGTCGGGTGGGCGGCTCTTCCTCACAGCCCTCCGGGAGCAGCGTGAGGACGCCCTGGGGCGGGAAGCCCAGGTGAGGCAGTTACAAGACACAGAGGAAGACTTGGAAGAACGCCTGCAGGAGTCGGAGAGTTAAGGAGCCGTCCGACTTTGGACGCTGAGGAAACTGCAAATATGGCGGAGACTGAGGACGAGGCCTCCCCTCTGCCGAGAGCCCGCCAGGTCGTAAAGCAGAGAATGAGCATGCGCAGCCCGTGGCGGGGCGGGGCGGCGCAGGCGCCCTGCAGTGACGTAGCGTCTCACTGTGCCGACACCTCGCGGAGCTGAGGGAGCTGAAGAAACTGCAAGTATGGCAGAGACTGAGCACGAGGCCTCCCCTCTGCTGAGAGCCCTCCTCGTTGTAAAGCAGAGAACGGAGCATGCGCAGCCCGTGGCGGGGCGGGGTGGCGCAGGCGCCCTGCAGTGACGTAGCGTCTCACTGTGCCGACACCTCGCGGAGCTGAGGGAGCTGAGGAAACACTGCAGACAGCGTCCCGGGGAGCCCTTGCCTGCCTGGCTGTTGCGTTTACGGGATGAAGGGAGGGACAGCGTCCTGTGCTCCCCAAGGGAGATGGCGACTGGCTTCCATGACTGTCCGTCCTTCCCTGAGGCGGAGGCTACAGACCCGTCGTCGTCGTGGCGAGGGCGCCCGCTCCTTGCGTGAATGGCTCATGGCTGCCGCCCGCGCAGTGTGAGACGACGCCGGAGAACTACCCAGGGAACTAACCGGAACCATCTAGAAGAAGCCACCGCCAGTCTTCAAACCTCGTCGGAACAATGGGGTTGGGCTGTGAGTGACTCGAAATTCCAGGGACCTGGCTTGTCGGTCAAATTCTCGGCACTGCCTGGTCAGGTAAGACAAAAGCGACCCCCGAGGCCATTCGAACCTTCCCCGACCCACTGCGGTGAAACAGTTACACGTGTTTGTGGGGCTCTTGGGGTACTGGCGTGTCTTCATTCAACCCTTGGCCCAACTGTTGCGGCCGTTGCCTTCATGGTGCAACTGTTGCAGAGGTTTCGTTCATGGTGCAACTGTTGCGGCCATTACTTTCATGGTGCAACTGTTGCGGCCCTTGCATTCATGGTGCAACTGTTGCGGCCATTACTTTCATTGTGCAACTGTTGCGGCCCTTGCATTCATGGTGCAACTGTTGCGGCCCTTGCGTTCATGGTGCAACTGTTGCGGCCCTTGCGTTCATGGTGCAACTGTTGCGGCCCTTGCGTTCATTGTGCAACTGTTGCGGCCCTTGCATTCATGGTGCAACTGTTGCAGAGGTTTCGTTCATGGTGCAACTGTTGCGGCCATTACTTTCATTGTGCAACTGTTGCGGCCGTTGCCTTCATGGTGCAACTGTTGCGGCCGTTGCCTTCATGGTGCAACTGTTGGGGCCCTTGCGTTCATTGTGCAACTGTTGCGGCCCTTGCATTCATGGTGCAACTGTTGCGGCCGGCCGTTGCATTCATGGTGCAACTGTTGCGGCCGTTGCATTCATGGTGCAACTGTTGCGGCCGTTGCATTCATTGTGCAAAACGGGGGCACATGCGCGGTCGTGCACACTGAATGTTGTGCATGTACCTGATTGCCAGGAGGATGTCTTCTCTGCATTGAAGGAACTTGACGGCGAGGTACAGGCCATCCAGCAGTTACCGGAGACCCACTGCAGCAATGGTGGGGACGTCTCTCCGCGTCCTGGTGTTGGACCCTCCTGGTGTTAGGAGCTGAGCTGCTGGCGGTCGTTTGGTCCTACTGTGTTGTTCCCTATATTGTTGCTGTGGCCTTTGTGCCCCAGGGCCTCCCTATAAATAGCCTGTGTGTCGGCCGCGGAACCCATTACCAAGGGGGTGGAATGCAAGGGAAATTGCATTTGTACAGGTAACGGGTTTCTTAGGCCAAACTAAGACGACTGCTGCAGTGTTTTCTCCTGCCCGCCTCCCGCCAGTCGGCCTTCCTGGGAGGCGTGAGTCAGCACACGCATGTAACCAAGGTGTCATCTCCTGTGTGAGCCCCTGTGATGGCGCTTTCCCGTGGCGTGTGGCCGGTATTGCTCAGGGCCATATATAAGCGCTCGCCCTGCTCTCAGCCACGCTTTTCACCACTGCTGTATCCCCCGACGGTAAAGAGCGCGTCTCTCACCTGCCTGACACCCGCCTTTTCTTCCAGTTTCCGAAGCCTGCGCCGGAGCACGCAGTAGCCACAGAGTTCCCTCCTCACACCTGCGTGAGGAGCAAGAATGTCAACTCATAAAGGATGATGGTAGTTGACAGCTATATGGCTCCTTTTCACCATTATTGACCAACTTTTAAAACTAAAGGCAAAATTAGTTCTTTTTGCCCGTTCAGAGACTCTCGAAGTTCAAATTATCAGTAAAACGTGTCACTGCACCTGCCCTGCCAATCCGCAGCCCTGGATCAGTCCAATCATTAACTTTCTCAGCTCCTGGTCCAAGCAGCTGAGCATGGGCAGAAAAAACATCACATAGCTCCGTTTACTGGTGCTCCGACAAATCCGTGTCCTCCCACGTCATCTGGGTTCTCCGCGCTGCTGGCGGTCTTTGTACGTGTCCCCGGCCGGCTCCGTTTCAGATTTCCCTTACAGCTGTTGCAGACGGTTAACATGCTCTGCAATCCCCTCATTCCAAGCTGATGACCTTGCTAATGTGTCACGGACAGAATAGAGCTGCTCTCCGTCCCCTCCACTGGCAGACTGACCCACGAGGACACCTGCCTTCTCCCTCCCTTTCTCCTAAGTCAGAGCGGAGTTGTCTCTTCTAATCCCCAAAGTGAGCACCTCTATAGAGCACTGGGCGCCATCTCCCCCGGGGTCTCCGGGTTCCTCCTTACAACACTCATGTCCCCTCACGCTTCGGTGTCTTTGATCCATCTCTCTCTGTGCTTTGGCTTCTACCTTTCGAGCTACACATTTATTCAACTTTTTCCCAATCCCTGTGCACACACGCACACACACAGAAACACAACTCTTTCATCATTTCAGCCTCTCTCTCATGCTGCAAATTGCCTTGTATAGCAATTATCTGTTTACATGACAGTTCTCAACTGGGCCAGTGGTTTTTCATCGTTGTTATGTCACGGATTCCTTGAAAATCTGATTAAAGCAATGGGTCTTCTCCCTGGAGACACACATAGACCAACACACACACACACACACACACACACACACACAAATGCACATGAAATTCCAGGTTGGTCATGGACCTCCTCTGGGAAATATTCCTGCCGCTCGTGGATACTTCGGTTCGACTCCTCTTGAAGGCACGCTGGAGGGTGACACTTCCTTGCTGCCTTGAGATACGTCACTGCTTTGGCCAATGAAGTGTGAGTGGAAGTGACGTGTGTGGAACCTTTAAGAGCCCGTTCACAATTCGCCGTGCTTTTCCTTTTTGCTCTGTCACCAAAATCACTGAGTTCCCAACAGTGACTGCTCAGTCATCCTGGGTCCTGGGGAGAGGAGGAGGCAGCGTGGAGCACCTGACCGACCTACAGTGGATATGTGGAGTGAGTGAGAAATAAACCCGGTTGTTTAGCATGTTTGGGGTTGGGGGATGGTTGGTTCCTACAGCCTGACCTAGGCTGTCCTCTCTGACAGCAGAGTACAATCCATGAGAGGGAATAATTTATGTCAGAAAGATCCTTTCTAGGGGAGTTTAAGCTATCCTCCTTCCTTTTCCTACCCAGCACGTTGCTTTTGTGTTTTCACTTCTTTTTTTTTTTTTTTTTTTTTTGAGAGAGAGAGAGAAAGAAAGAGTGTTTTCCTGTGTTACCTGGGCTAGAGTGCCGTGGCGTCAGCCTCGCTCACAGCAACCTCAAACTCCTGGGCTTAAGCGATCGATCCTCCTGCCTCAGCCTCCCGAGTAGCTGGGACTACAGTCACGTACCACGACACCCGGCTGATTTTTCTATTATTAATAGAGACAGGATCTCACTCTTGTTCAGGCTGGTCTCCAACTTCTGAGCTCAAGCAATCCGCCCGCCTCGGCCTCCCAGAGTGCTAGGATTACAGGCGTGAGCCACCGCGCCTGGCTTTACCTTCACTTCCTATTGCTACACTTTCTCTTCTCTTTACCTAGAAGATCCTCTTTCTGGCTCTTCCTGTAACCCCTCATGCTTCAGATTGCGGTTTGTATATTACCCCCCTCGCAGAGGTCCTGCCCAGCCTCTCCCCTACCTCTGCTCCAGCCCCAGTCACTACTATTTAAGAAAGTCTTTTCTTTCTTTCACAAAGTACATCACAGACTGTCACAATATTGTTTATTTTCTGTCTCTCCAGTTCTGAGTTCACAGTGCAGAGTTCTTGCTATCAACGATGGCTCGTGTATAACTATAGCATCATGCTCCTTTAACCACATATGAACTCAAGGAAATACATTTAAAATGTGGACTGTTTTTATTTGTTCAACATGATAAAAACAGAATCATAAATGTTCTGTAGCAAGTCAAACTTTCCACTTTTCTAAACCCCATTAGAAGAAAAGGTTCTAGCTAAATATTGAACAAATGTCCAAATGTTTGAATGAGCATCAGGAACAAACCACTGAACCTTGGTATCCACCCAGTCACCATTAAGAGGTCAGCTTGACATTTTGGGTTCTTTTCAGATAATTGTGGCCAAGAGTTCTTACAACCTTTGGTCCCAACCTAGTTAAATAGTAGTTTTTGTAATTCACTGATACAGAGTTTTTGTTTTGTTTGCTTTTTTTGTTGTTTTGCTCAGTCTGTGCACCAAGTGGTTCTCCTTCATAGTGACAGTAAGAATCAGTCCTGAAGTTTCAGAAAGTATTGAGTGGTTAAGCCATCATTATGCACCCAGGGGTATAGGTATAGCACCTTGTCACAAAGTAAATAATTGATATTTGTTTGATAAATGAATGAATAAAATCAGTATTATAAAATTATTAAATATTTGTTTGATTTGATTTTCCTATATATAACTAATGACCATGAAAGACAGCCACTATTCTAATTTTAAAAACCAAAGTTTTAGCATTCTTTCATCTGTGTATAAACGTGCTTATTATTTTATAATTTCAGAAAATATGACTTAAAATCAATATGTGAGTTTTCTATTTTCGTTGTCTCTGTAAATGTGTTACAGTCCTGAGATTCCAGAAGTTGTGACACTGTCCCTCCTGCATATAATAGATTCTGAAAAATATTCGCCAGAAATCTACACCTCTTCAGATACTCAACTTCATAAGCAGAAGGCTTTGGATCTTCTGAATTTAATTGATAGAATTATTATTGATGAGAACCACCAAACAAAATGTTTTAAAAGTGCTATAGAAATAAACTTAACTTAAAAACAAAAATAAACTTAGAGTTTTGGGGGATTTTCCCCCCATAAACTTTTTTTGTTTTTTTTTAAATTTTCTATGTGGCAGTGTGCATTACAAAGTAGTATCTCTTAAAATGTAGAACATATCACATTACTCTGTTATATCCTATGTAATGGGTACATGATAGATACATTTTTCTATTTATGTGTTACAAAAATCCACACGTGCAACTTAAAAATGACAGATTTTTTGGGATGGAGCTGGGTGTTTCTTCTTTCTTTTTAAATTGTTTTCTCTCAAGTAATTTTTAAGAGGAGTATCTAGGATCTGCTACCCTGCTTTAAAAGAACATGAGTAATGAGATGGCGCTTAATGTCTGTAAAATTGGACATGTGAATACTTGTGTGCACAGGTGTATGTGTGTAAGGTACAGAGCCTTTTGAAAATGTTGTGCATTTAAGGCAGGACATTTCTCAATTTCTCATCACTACAATACAGCCTTCAAATAAAAAATTACAGGCCAGGTGCGGTGGCTCACGCCTGTAATCCTAGCACTCTGGGAGGCTGAGGCGGGTGGATTGTTTGAGCTCAGGAGTTCGAGACCAGCCTGAGCATCAGCGAGACCCCATCTCTACTAAAAATAGAAAGAAATTATCTGGCCAACTAAAATATATATAGGAAAAAAAATTAGCCGGGCATGGTGGCACACGCCTGTAGTCCCAGCTACTCAGGAGGTCAAGGCAGAAGGATTACTTGAGCCCAGGAGTCTGAGGTTGCTGTGAGCTAGGCTGATGCCATGGCACTCACTCTAGCCCGGGCAACAAAGTGAGACTCTGTCTCAAAAAAAAAAAAAAAAAAATTACAAATGTTGCTTTTCTATTCTACTGGAGAATTTCAGCCAAATACATCACTTGCACAGAAATAGTTGCTATAGAAATGCAAAGGGAACAAATAACACTGAATTATGCTATCAAAAATTGCAACTGAAATAGGGCAGTATCAAGGTTTATGTTTAAGGATGCTTACTCTATGTATCCTGGCTTTGTGTATGCTCTGAATTCTGTGTGCTGAGTCCTAAATTGGAAGGCCCTTTACTACTAAAAATGACATATCTAAATGAAAATATTTTAGCTGGCATTCCAGATTAGGAAATCAGCACATACCAAAAAAGTTTCTTTTGTATAAAAATGGTAAAATTTAATGAATAATGGATTTAAATGATGCCAATTGCTTTCCTTCATTCCATACAAAATCTCCCACACAAGATTTGCAGACACCTTGGCTCGCAAGAGTAAATGCTTGTTCAGGTTTCTACCTGTCTTTCATTTAATTTGATAATAAGATGCTTATTTTTAAATAGTGCTGTATGACAGCATTTACGGTAACATAAACCTTTATGTTTCTTACAGAAAAAATAAGATACATTTCCTAAAAACATTTGGCTCTATTTTTGGCTTTGGTTTTATGCTTTAAATACAGAATTGCAAATAATGTGTCTGGTCAATGTGAAGGGAGCTATTACACTCTTGTAGCCTTTGATCTTGCCAATTAAGTTTTATAAGAGGGAAAAACTTCTGTCAACTTAAACATGATAGTTTTAGGAAGAAGTTACTTAGGAAGATTGATACATCCTGTGTTCTAAAACCAAAATAACCCCATTTTTAAAAATAGGATACTGATGTACTTCAGATAGCTGTGGGCAAAAGCTCTTACAAACTTTCTCCCCAACCCAGTTAAATAGTAGTACTTCGTATTCATAATATAAAATTTAACCCATTCATATTATATAAAACTTAATTCCTAGTTGCCAGTATTATTCATACGATCAGTTTAAAAGGGAAAGAAGAGGGGAGGAGGAGAAGAGAGAATGTTCTCTCAGAGAATATGATAGAACATTCGTCACCTCTCTATACCTTGCTCTCTGAAAATAAATATTCATACTATTATTTCAGTGAGGCTTCTGTTTTACCCTACTTTAGCAACATTATAATCAAAATAATATCTGAGTTGACCCTTAGTTAAATGAAGCAAGCTTTTCAGATTCAATTTCTCAGAGCAGAAGCGCATGAGTTGTGGTATTGGACAGGCAAGAATTCAAAGCCCAGCTCCAGGATTTGCTGTTGACCATGATCAAGATTTAATACTTCTCAGTCTGTTTTTTCATCTCTAAAATTAAAAGACACATATTACACAGTAATCTGAATGTGACATCAATGCTCCATTGAAATGATCTCTGTGAATGTCACCCATATTCTCATTTTAAAATCTCATAAATATTTAGCTCTTACCATATTTGACCCCTTTGCGATATTTGGTTCTTTACTGTTTCACGATTCTTCAAATGTTTTCTCATCTGGTTTCTGTGATCTACACTTTTCTGCCATTTTTATTCCTTTCTGGGTGTTCGTTTTCACTTTTTTGCAGAGTCTACTTTCTCTGCTGTTAACTGAATGACCTCTGTGCTCTTTTCCCTTTGAATTCTCTCTCCAGCTAATTGCATCCAGCTCTCCTCCTTCCCCATGGCTTCACCCATCACCCATAAGCCGATCATTACCCTGTATGTGCCTCCTCCTCACACCTCTGTCCCCAGCTCTAAGTGGGGACAGGCATGTTGTTCCTGCCTTCTTGACATCGCTGGGTTGTTCTGGGTTGTTCTGGGTGCCACCCAAAACTCCACCCAGTTCAACCCAAGTTAAAAAGCTAGAACACATCCCAGACTCCTTGCTCTCCCTCTTTCTGCTCTCACATCCCACCAGTCTGTGACAGTCATCAGGTTCTGCCATATAGTGGCCACTCCACCTCCTAGGGGCTGGGAACCCCCACCACACCTGTGTCAGGCAAGCAGGCTTGCTCCGTATTCAAGAGTGGAGCAGAGACAGGGTAACTGCAATTAAAACTCCCATTCCCAAAAAGGATCCTGAGACACTCAGTGTTCACTAGTCCGCAGCAATCCTGGAATCCTGTGTGCCAAGCCCTCTGAAGTCCCCAACCCTGGAGAGAGAGTAAGTTACTGGAGTAAACTTTAATTCCGCTCTCTGCAAGTGATCCCTTTGTTCTTTTCCTCCTCGGCCCTTCCCTGTGGGAGTTCTTATTGTTCAACGATTCCCTTTGGCCACGGCTGTAATGATGAGTATAACCAAAAGTTTGCAAGCAAAAAAGGTGATTTTGTAGCTCAAACAATCAAAGGTGTTTTCATCTTCTTGACAATACAAGTTCTTCCAAACCTTGGTTGGCTTCTGTTGCATCTGAGTCCATGTATAATTCTCAGGTCTTTCTCTTTTCCACACCTCACCCCCCGCCCGCCCTCCCTTAATCTGATGTTTGCCATAAAACCAAGTCATGTTGTTCAACTAAAAGTCTTACTGGGACTTTGGGGCCCCACTTGGGATCTGGAAGCAGTTGAATTTCCACTGTTTTTTTTTTACTCCAAGTGTTTGGATTCTATCGTTTTCTATCTGGCTTGAAAACTGGCTGGTTCTTTCTGAGCTCATCTCTTCCTTGAAACACCTGAGCAAAGGAAGCCAATAAGAGCTATCGCATCTCTGCCAGGATGCAGCGAGTACACCTACAATCCCAGCACTTTGAGAGGCCACGGCATGAAGATGACTTTAACATAGGAATAAGGCAGAAACGGAGGGTCAGGAGAGCCTAAGTGCAGCCACTGTGGCCAATAGCAGACCCTGACCTCCCTGCACAAGGAGGTCATTGGTGAGTCTCCAGCGAGGACCACTTGAGGATGGATGAATTACTAAGCAGGATGCCTTACAAACTGTTCGTGCTCACCTTTCTGTGAAAGCAGTTTATTTTATTTATTTATTTATTTTGAGACAGAGCCTCACTCTGTTGCCCGGGCTAGAGTGCTGTGACGTCAGCCTAGCTCACAGCAACCTCAGACTCCTGGGCTCAAGCGATCCTCCTGCCTCAGCCTCCCCAGTAGCTGGGACTACAGGCATGCGCCACCATGCCCGGCTAATTTTTTCTATATATTTTTAGTTGTCCAGCTGATTTCTTTCTATTTTTTTGGTAGAGATGGGGTCTCACTCTTGCTCAGGCTGGTCTTGAACTCCTGACCTCGAGTGATCCTCCCGCCTTGGCCTCCCAGAGTGCTAGGATTACAGGCATGAGCCACCGCGCCCGGCCGATGTGAAAGCAGTTTATGATCAGTTTATGGCCTGATATCAAGGCAATGCTGGTCACTTAAGGCTATTTCCTTAGTGGTTTTTGAACATTTAAAGACGTTACGATTGCCCCTTCGGGCAATGTCTGTGGAGCAGGATCTGTTGTCTGTCTCTCAATGAGCAGCCGGGGATATTTGGCTAGCTCTCGAATTCTTCCAGTGTGAAGCCAAGAACCCACTTGGTGAGTTCAAGGGTTTTTCTTCCCTTCATTGGGGTATCCTCTGCAACAACTTGAGGCCAGGAATTCCAGACCAGCCAGGGTAACAGAGTGAGACCTCATCTCTGCAAAAAAAAAAAAAAAAATTAGCCAGGCGTGGTGGTACATGTCTATAGTCCCAGCTACCCAGGAGGCTGAGCCAGAAAGATCACTTGAACCCAGGATTTTGAGGTTACAGTGAGCTATGATGACACCACTGCACTCTAGCCTGGGCAACAGAGCAAGACCTTGTCTCAAAAAAAAAAAACAAAAAACTCTCACACACTAATACTCTAATTCTTTAAAAACATATCCCCTAAAGCAGTAGTTCTCAAAGAGTGTTCCATAAAACCCTGGAAATCCCAAAGACACTTCTAGTGGATTCATGAGGTCAGAATTATTTTCATGATAATACTAAGAGGTATTTGCCTTTTTCATTGTGTTGACATTTGCACCAATGGTGCAAAAGCAATGGTGGATAAAACTGTTGGTACTTTAGCACAAATCCAGGAAAAATTACCAAATTCCATCCTGTGTCATATCATTGTACATTGTATCATTTTCATCACTATGATCTCACCGTTTAAAAAAAAAAAAGTTTCACTTACAAATGCCCTTAAGAAACAATAAAAATTCGTTTTATTAAATCTCACACACATCTTTTAAATATTCTATGGGACCAAAAGGAAAGAATACGTAAAGCAATTCTGCTGGCCACTCAAGTACAATGCATGTCTTGAGAAAAAGCAACGTGCAGATCGTTTGAGTTGCAAACTAAACTCATCTCTTTTTCATGGATACCATTTTTACTTGAAAGAACAAGTGATAAACAAAGTATGGTTATTCATGCTTGGGTATTTGGCAGTCATTCTCTTGAAAATAAATGAAGTGAGCCTGTCACTTGGAGGCAAACAACCTGACAGTATTTGTTGCCAATGATAAAATTCCAGCTTTCAAGCGAGATTAGAATTTTTGGATAACCGTGAGCTTGACAGCTTCTGAATACTTAAAGAGTTTTTTGAGGAGATCAGTGATGATATTAACAAATGTGATTCTTTCAAATATTATAGAATGAAATGTGCCAATGGCGTAACTCAGTGAAACAATATTTTTCAAATAATTAATTCAAGATATTACAAAATCATGCATAGGCAAAAGATCCATTTAAAGTGTAAGGAAACCAATGGATTTTAATGTAATGCAGTATGACAAGCTCATTGGTATGGTTTCAGACTCTACATTGCAATCCTCTTAAAAAATTATCACCTGTTGAGTTACGACGTAGTATCAAAGAATATCCACAATTATCTGAAAAGACAATTAAAATACTCTTCAAAAGAAGGAATATTGGTCTTCTAACAAGAAATACCTACACATCTGTGTGTAGGGGCCAGATTTTATTCATTTACTTCAACACATCACAGCAAAGTAAATGAAGAAGAAAATGAGAATCTAGATGTTGCCTATTAAACTAGATGATGTAAAGTTTTGCAAAAATGTAAAACAATACCATTCTTTTTACTGATTTTTTTTGCAAATGCAATTATCATGAAAATGCGTTATTTGCAGAGAAAAGGAAGCTCACATGCACTGTTGGTGGAAATGTAAACAAGTACAGCCACTATAGAGAACAGTATGGAGGTTCTTCAAAAAACTGCAAATAGAACTACCATATTATTCAGCAATCCCACTACTGGGCATTTATCTAAGAAAAAAAGGAAAGCAGTATATCCAAGAGACATATGCATACCCATGTTTACTGCAGGGCTATTCACAGTAGCCAAGACATGGAATCAGTCTAGGTGTCCAGCAACAAATGAA
>JAQIFY010001349.1:0-14251 GCA_028533085.1 Varecia variegata | reverse complement strand
GAAGCCACCGGTGATAATTTCTTTTTTTTTTTTTTTTTTTGAGACAGATTCTCACTCTGTTGCCCGGGCTAGAGTGAGTGCCATGGCATCAGCCAATCTAACAGCAACAACAAACAACTAGGCTTAAGCGATCCTACTGCCTCAGCCTCCCGAGTAGCTGGGACTACAGGCATGCGCCGCCATGCCTGGCTAATTTTTTCTATATATATATTTTTAGCTGTCCATATAATTTCTTTCTATTTTTAGTAGAGACGGGGTCTCACTCTTGCTCAGGCTGGTCTCGAACTCCTGAGCTCAAACGATCCGCCCGCCTCGGCCTCCCAGAGTGCTAGGATTACAGGCGTGAGCCACCGTGCCCGGCCTAACCCACATTTCTATATTCTGCCTGGAACCAATGCTCTCAGTTCCCTTCCATCCCTTTCTCCTGTATTTTTTTTTTATTTTTTCCATAGAGTTACAGACAACTGATTTCTCCTGTATTTGTTATCCAACTCACAATTCTGGATCAGTCCTATAATCTACCTGGCCCTGTAAGCCATTCAGCTGAGATGATAGAAACAATCACAAAATCAGTGTACTTTCACACTTCCAAACTCAATTTTGTGGTTAACACTCTTTATTAATGCTTTTATCTTTAGTCAGCTTAATTCCAAACCACCTCCATTCTTTTCAGGCCCCCAAAGTAAACTTTTACCCCCTCCTACCTCACAAATATTACCTATCATATCTTACTTTACAAAAAATATTGAGACCATGCAGTATAACCCTCTCCTTTTACACCTACAAACTTCCTTAGCCTTACTTCCTTTTAGTTTTTGATAAAAGGTGTGTTTTTCAAGGGTCACCTTTCCTGTCTCCTTTGGGACCTGGTTCCATCAATATCCCTCCCACCCCCACTAGTTTCTTTCTTTTGATCAGATACAATCATGCTCAAATCTCTCAAATATCATGACCTCTCTTTTCACCATATCTCCTCTGGTTTCTGCTCTCTGCCTCTGGTTTCCATCTCACTCAAAGCTTTTTAGAAAAATGGTATTCTCTTGATGTCTCTTTATCTTCACCTCTCATTTACTGTTCAACTCATTTCCCTGGCTTCTATTCTCACTACTCTGTGGAAACCAATTTTGCTAACTTGACAAACGACTTGCTATTTGCAAAGTCTAAGAAACATTAAAATTTGTGAGTTTATAATAGTTTTCAGCAATGTTTTCCCTTATTTTACTAAGGAAGTTTTGCTTTTGGCTTGAAGCATAACATTGTAGTTGAGGTGAAAGTACAGATAGATCCTACTTTCTTGGTTTCTAATTATACTTTAGCAAGATAGCTTGGCAATCTCTAACAATCAATACATCTATAATAGACCACTTTACTACAGGCATATTATCCATTGCAGTGGTTTATTTTTCAGGGCACTGTACTTCATTCAAGAGACACAGGCCAGCCTGAGCAAGAGCGAGACCCCGTCTCTACTAAAAAATAGAAAGAAATGATCTGGCCAACCAAAAAAATATATATAGAAAAAATTAGCCGGGCATGATGGCGTGGCGTGGCGCATGCCTGTAGTCCCAGCTACTTGGGAGGCTGAGGCAGAAGTATTGCTTGAGCCCAGGAGTTTGAGGTTGCTGTGAGCTAGGCTGACGCCACAGCATTCACTCTAGCCCGGGCAAGAGTGAGACTCTGTCTCAAAAAAAAAAAAAAAAAAAAAAAAAAAGAAATTATCTGGCCAACTAAAAAAAAATATAGAAAAAATTAGCTGGGCATGGTGGCGCATGCTTGTAGTCCCAGCTACTGGGGAGGCTGAGGCAGTAGGATCGCTTAAGCCCAGGAGTTTGAGGTTGCTGTGAGCTAGGCTGACGCCACGGCACTCACTCTAGCCGGGGCAACAAAGAGAGACTGTCTCAAAAAAAAAAAAAGAGACACAGGGATTGTAGTTTCTAATTCATGGATTTGGTAAATGATGTCAGACACTTATCTTCACCATCTTGAAGAGCTACTTCCCTAATATAAAAGGAAATCCCAATGCCAGCATAACAGGGGGGTTATGGGGACAAAAAAGATAAGTTTGAAACACAAAGCAGTGTCAGAATAAAGTATGTTTTATGTGTGTGTGTGTGTATAAGGATAACACTGCATAGTTTTAAAAATACCCATTTTTAAAAATCCTAACATTCTTCCCTTTTAAGGAAGTTCTAAATAGCACAAGGTACTTCATTTCAGTAACAGCCTCCTAGGCAAAATTATAGGATCCAGGAACATAGTGCAGTTACTTTGCCTTGAAACCAAAAACCTGGCATCAAGTTCCTGCTCTAACAGCTACACTTCTGTGACCTTGAATGACCAGCAGATAATGGGAGGAGCAACACAGGGAAAGATCAGTATCCTTGGGTTCTTTGACTTGGCTCACTACTATTATCTGGGTACCCTTTAGCAAGTCATTTAACATTTCTGAGACTTTTTTTTCTGTAAAGAAGGCATAAAATTATAAAGGGTAATGTTTTAGATACTGTTTGAACCTCTTCCTCCTGATAAATTATGTTACACATCCTGGTAAACCTCTCTCATACCCCCCCCCCCCCCATTTCTGGTTATTCTTACATGAAACAGTAAAAGTACCCTTGACCTCTTGGGAAAGTATAGGAAGCAAAGAATCGCCTGTTTCATTTGTAGATAGTTTCCCTGCTTTCTGAGTGAATCAGTATTATGCACCATTTTTGTCCACCTATACTGTCAGTGGGAAATACAAAATTTAAAAATTATTTGGCTGGGCCCAGTGGTTCACGCCTGTAATCCTAGCACTTTGGGAGGCCAAGGCAGGAGGATCACTTGAGGCCAGGAGTTTGAGACCAGTCTGGGCAATAGTGAGACCTCGCCTACACAAAAAATTAATTTTTAAAAATTAGCCAGGAGTGGTGACATGCACCTGTAGTCCCAGATACTCAGGAGGCTGAGGCAGGAGGATTGCATGAGCCTAGAAGTTGGAAGCTGCAGTGAGCTACAACAATGCCACTACACACTAGCCGAGGGAACACAGTGAGACCTGATCTCCAAAAAATAAAAAATTTTAACTTTAAAGATCCCAAATAGACCCAAAATTATAGGACCAAATCTTAACATTTTGCCACACGTATCTCAAATGTTTTCTAAGAAATAAAGATTATAGAGGTAAAGCCACTTTTGTGTCCCTCCTTTCTTTAAAGAGAACCACTGTCCTGGATTTTGTGTTTATAATTCCCAAGCTTGTTTGTAAAATTTTGCTTTATGTGAATATATTCATAAACCACTTATTATTTTGCATTTAAAAATATTTATATACAAGATATATAATAAAATGCCATTTAACTTGTTTTGGGGGATCATCATTTTGGAAGGTAATCCTTGATTCACTTAATGTTAGCTTAGTCGTTTTAATTGCACAGAATTATATTAGATAAACATAGCACATTTTATTTCCAAAGTTTACTATAACAATACTGCACTCAACATTCTTGCACGTCATTCTGGCAAATGTGGGGGCATATACCTGAGTGTAATTACTGGTTCATAGGATACACACATTTCATTTTGCCAACTGAATGCTGCCTATTGCCCTCGAAATGATTATACCAATTTATATTCCCAAAGACAGTGCCTGAGAAGTCTGTTGTTTTGTAACCTTCTCAGCAACACTTGATATTCAGACTTGAAAATTTTTACCAACTTGATAGGTATGAATTATAGTATCTTGAGTTTAATCCTTGTTAACACTTTGATTTCTCAACACTATTATCTTCAACTTCTCCTAGGTTTTGACTTTGATCTCTTTTGCTAGCTTTTCTTCCTCTACCCAATTCTGTTGGTATTTTCCAGAGTTGTCATCTTTGTTCATTCCCTGCAATTAGTCTTGTTCAGGCCATACCACATGACTCATTCTTCAAGGTACCTCTAAGTTTCAGACCCATATACCTACCTGCCTACTAGACATCTTCACTTAGATATCTTAACTATTCCTTCTCCATTCACCACCCTCTTCCCTGCAACAGATCAGCTGACCTAGTCTGACCTTAACATCCCTTGTATTCTTACTTTCCTCTCCATATTTACTGTTGTCCTTACCACTTCTTGCCTAAGGGCTACCTATATTGTCCAGTTTTTAGAAGCAACCACTTTGGAGTTACACATACCTAAGCATGAGTCCAGATTTAATCACAACCTGTGTGGCCATGGGCAGTTAAAAACCTAACTTCTTTGACTCTCAGTTTTCCTTTAAATGATAATGCCTACCTCATATGGTTTTTTTAAGGATTAAACGAGCTTAAATGAGGCTAACAAGTGCAAAATATTTGCTGCACATAGTAAGAGCTCAGTGATAGTTATTAATTGTCTCAAATACTAAGTCTCCAGATTAGTCTTGGTGACTCCAATCTTGCTCCCCATCCCCACCATACTAGCAGAATTCTCTCAAACATGCATCATCCCTCTTTAATTCAACAACTGTCCTTTGCTTACAAAAAGCTAAATTCAGCCTTTTTAGGAAGTCATCTAATTCTCTCTTAAACCTGAGCCCTAGCCTCATTTCTCAGATTCTATTCACATTAGGCTACATAAAGTCCCTGAATACACACTATCTTGGTTCCATGTACCTAGCCCTTTAGGCACATGCTATCCTTTGCCTAAGAAACTCATCTTTATCTTTCTAAACCCAACATTCTCTGTGAAGCTTTTCCTAGTCTATCCAAATAGAAATGAGTGCTGACTCCCAGGGGGTTTATATGTGGCTGTTGCAATATTGATGTGTCTATGTCCTTTAGAAGCCTATGAAAAATGTAAGAACAAGGACTATGTCATATATCCCCAATATGAAGCATAGTGCCTAGAGGTAGTAGGCATTCAGTAACAACTGTATGGATGGAGGGAAGGAGACTGGGATTGGCCTTATTTTACGTCTAAATAATTTTAAAAAGTAGCATCATGAAGTCTGCCAAGTTTGCTAACACCACTAAAGGTTTCAATAAATGTCAAAATGATAACAGCAGATGGAGATATTATAGGTAGTTTACCGTGTGAAAAGGCGAAATAGTGCTAAGCACTAGCAAGTATAAAATAAAATACAGGCATCTCATTTTATTGCATTTTGTTTTATTGTGCTTCACAGATTCTGTGGTTTTTTTTTGGTTTTTTTTTTTTTTTTCAAATTGAAGGTTTGCAGCAACTCTGCATTGAGGAAGTCTATTTAACACCATTTTCCCAACATCATGTGCTCATTTCATGTCTCTGTAGCAGTTTTTGGTAATTCTCACAGTATTTCAAACTTTTCATTATTATTGTATCTGTGATCAGTGATCTTTGATGTTATTGTTGTTCTTGTTTGGGGGCACCACAAACTGCACCCACATAACAAGACAAACTTAATCAACAAATGGTGTGTGTGCTCTGTTTCACTGACTGGCCATTCCCCCATCTCTATCCCTCTCCCCAGGCCTCTCTGTACCCTGAAACACGATAATATTGAAATTGGGCCAATTAATAACCCTGCAATGGTCTCTAAGTATTCAAATAAAAGGAAGAGTTGTAGGTCTCTCACTTTAAAATCAAAAGTTAAAAATTATTAACGTTAGTGAGAAAGGCATACTGAAAGCCGAGACAGGCCAAAAGCTAGGTCTCTTGCGCCAAACCATTAGCCAAACTATAAGAGCAAAGGAAAAGTTCTTGAATTAAAAGTCCTATTCCAGTGAACACACAAATGACAAGAAAGCATTGCTTATATGGAGAAAATTTCAGTGGTCTGGATAAAAGATTAAACCAGCCACAAAATTCCCTTAAGCTAAAGCCTAATCTAGAGTAAGGCCCTAACTCTCTTTAATTCTATAAAGGCTGAGTGAGGTGAGGGAGTTGCAGAAGTCTGAAGTTAGCAGATTTGGTTCAAGCAGCCATCTCCAGAACATAAAAGTGCAAAGTGAAGCAGAAAGTGCTGATATAGAGGCTGTAATAAGTTATCCAGAAGACCTAGCTAAGATAACTGACGAAGGTGGCTACACTCAACAACAGATTTTCAATGCAACAGCCTTCTATTGGAAGAAGATGCCACCTAGGACTTTTACAGCAAGAGAGAAGTCAATGCCTTGCTTCACAGCTTCAAAGGACAGGCTGTCTCTCTTGTTATGGGTTAATGCAGCTGATGACTTTAAATGGAAGCCAATACTCACTCACCATTCCAAAAATCCTAGGGCCCTAAAGTATTACACGAAATCTACTCTGCTTGTGCTCTATAAATTGAACAACAAAGCCTGGATGACAGCACATCTGTTCACAACATGGTTTACTGAATACTTTAAGCTCACTGTTGAGACCTACTACTCAGAAAAAAACATTACCGCCCATTGACAATTCACCTAGTCACCCAATAGCTCTGATCAAGGAGATGAATGTTTTCATGCCTCCTAACACAGCATCCATTCTGCAGCCCATGGACCAAGGAATAATTCTGATACTCAAGTCTTAATAAGAAATACACTTCATAAGGCTATCACTGCCATAGACAGTGATTCCTCTAATGGACTTGGGCAAAGTAAATTGAAACCTTCTGGGAAAAGGATTCACCATTCTGTATGTTATTAAGAATACTTGTGATTCATGGGAGGTCAAAACATCAACATTTACAGGAGTCTGGAAGAAGTTAATTCTGACTCTCATGGATGACTTTGAGGGGTTCAAGGGTTCAGTGGAGGAAATATTGCAGATGTGGTGGAAATAGCAAGAGAACTAGAATTAGAAGTGGAGCTGAAGATGTGTGTGAATTGCTACAATCTTATCATGAAATTTGAACAGATGAGGAGTAGGTTCTTATGATGAGCAAAGAAAGTGGTTTCCTGAGATGGAATTTACTCCTGGTGAAGGTGCTGTGAACATTGTTAAAATGATTAACAAAGGATTTAGGTATTACATAAACTTAACTGATTAAAGCACCGGCAAGGTTTGAGAGGATTGACTCCAATTTTGAAAAAAGTTTTACTGTGGGTAAAATGCTACCAAATAGCATTGCATGCTACAGAGAAATCTTCTGTGAAAGGAAGAGTCAATTGATATGGCAAACTTCACTGTTGTCTTAATTTAAGAAATGCCACAGCCACCCCAACCTTCAGCAACCACCACCCTGATCAGTCAGCAGTCATCAATCCACACTGAGGCAAGACCCTCCACCAGCAAAAAATTACAACTCACTGAAGGCTCAGATGATTGTTAGCATTTTTTAGCAATGAAGTATTTTTTAGTTAAGGTATGTACTTTTTTTTAGACATAATACTATTGCACAATTAACAAACTATGGTACAGTGTAAACTTTTATATGCACTAGGAAACCAAAACATTTCTGTGATTTGCTTTATTGCAATAGTCACTTTGTTGTAAATTTGCTTTATAGTGGTGGTCTGGAATTGAACCCACAATCTCTGAGGTATGCCTGTACTAAAAAATAAACAGACAAAATTTAAACTGTTAGTATCTAGAAAAAGATTATAAACTATTTCCTGAAACACTGGCCCAATGTACTTCAGTAGATAAGAATAATCAAGTAAAATATTGACAATTAAACAGAAAAGAACCTTTTATAAATACTAATATATAAAATGAATGTGTACTATGTCAAATATTGTGGTAATCACTTTATATACAGCATATTACCTAATCCTTCCAACAACTGTATGACCTAGAAATTGTTACTATCTTGTCTAAGGGACCTCAACCAAGATTTAAACCTAGCTCTGTCTGACGTAAAACCTTGTTTTTAACCACATTACACTACTATTGTAGCAAACCACCAAGTGTTTATACCAGAAGTTTAGCACAGTCACACGGATCAAAGAAAAGTAAAGCATAAAACAAGGCATCTATGGTGAAGACAGACTAAAACATTTAGAACTCACAGTTTGCACACTGAGGTAAAATCATCCATGTCTACAAACTCAGGGATAGTGATAAACAGTACCAACATAGCCTGATTCATTTATAAAATACTCTTTAACCAGTAAAAAATAAACGAGGTAAGAGTTGAGGGTTGGCCTACAAAAAGATCCCTATTTTGTTAAATAAAAATACTGGATTGGATAGATTTGGGAGTTCTAGCCACAATGTTATTATTACTTTAACAGATTTCATAAGTTAAATTTTAGCCTGATGTATGATTCGGTAGGACATAAATTGCCTTTCCGTTCTACACTATCAGGCCAACACCCTGAATTGTCTGTTCTAGAATTATGGTTCCTTTCCCGTGTAAGGTTTCTAACAGTGATTCATTAAGTTATGGAAAATGCAGTTCTGTAGGGACAACATATATATTTGATTGGGGGCTAGGTATGCGTGTATTTTCAGAGTATCGTCTACCATTTATCCTTATTTAAAAGTCTACTGACTGCTCTGATAGGCATCCACTTAAAAAACTCAAGCATCTGTCTATGCCAATTATACTTAAAAAGCTATTTCAATTAAGTTACCATGACATCAAACAAAGCTAAGAGGTGATTTTTTTCCCCGTCTATCAGTGTCTCAGGTAGTGTAGTTAACAGCATTTAACACATTGACTACCACACTAGAAAAAAATTTTTTTCCCCAGGGCCACGGTGTTTCATTACAAAAATAGAATAAAAACTTTGAAAACAAAACAATCCTTTCTAAATTAATGAAAGGCGTGTTATTTTTAATTGTTTTCTGTGCATGAGTTACATGCAACTTGAAAAATAATTCACATGGCTCAAGGTGAAGAGATGTGAGTTACGTATGTTTCATGAGGCCCTGGGCTCAAAACTAGTATGAGTTAATACAACTTACATGGCAATTAATGTGTTAAGTAGGGAAAAGCATGACTTGGAAACTAACCAGAAAGCTCTTGATATAAAGTTCAAATCTGGGTTCTTCCACTTAATGTATTACAGGGGAAAGATAATCTCTTTGCATTTCCATAGTTGTCCTTTGATCTCTCTGGGGATAAAAACCAGTAGTATAAAATATTCTTAACTTCTTCCTCATCATCAGATAGTGGCTTTGAACTCTGGATGCACCTTGGAATCACTGGGGAAGGGAGAGAAGAAGTGGAGGAGGGGAGGAAATAAGGAGAGGAAGGAAAGGAAGACCAATGCTTAGCCCTTTCTCCAAATCATTTAAAATCAGAATCTTTGCTGGTGGACCTGGGCATTAAGGTTTTTTGGGGTTTTTTTTAATAGTTCCCTGGGATTCTAATATAAAACCAGTGTTAAGTTTATGACTTAAAAGATTCAATTGCCAATCAATTCTCAGTAGAAAAGATCAACTATGGACCACACCTATCACCTGTGATGGGCACTGACTGTAAGTCAAGTGTCCAGCTAGAACCATAGTATATCCCTGATTTGTGTCTCCTTACCTGTAATGATTAAAAGTGGAAATACTAGGCTATGAAAAACAGTGCCTTTTAGGTAGATGGTGGTTACCAGGCCCCTTATACCATTTGAAAGATGAAAAATTGAGTGACAATCCTTGTAACTTAAATCCAAAGACTTGATGTTACCTGGGTGGCTGGTTGCTAAAGACATGAAGGATGAGTAGATTCACTGCTAACCAATGCCACAATGAACAGGCAAGTGAGAAAATTAGAAGATGGTCCTTCCAGGCATCTGCTTCCTAAAGACCAGTCACAACCATTCCTGACAAACTATAGGAAAAAAACAAAAATTAGACATGAAAAATATACTCAACATAAATAAAATGTAATGGATATATAGTACTTTGAGGAAATTCCTTAAGACTAACAGAAGAGGGCAAGGGAGAGATGAATGGGAATACTCTCCATCAACAGATAAGGGACAAAAAATTGTGAACTTCTCGCAGGTGACCTGTTACTCATTGCTATTTTCTAAAATCTGTAAAGCAGCATTAATATTCACAGCAAATTTAACCAGGATTTGAATACCTACTATGTATTGTCCTAGTCACTGTTCCTTTATACCAAAATGTACTCAGCATAAATCCTTAAAATTTCATACATCACATTAAAAATGGATTTACATGAGTCTGAACCAAAGCATTAATCATTTAACTTCATATTGTAATCGGACATTTCTCTCAAATAAAAAGCATTCCAGCAGGTGAATGAAAAATGCTGTGTGAAATGAAATGCGCGAATAAGTAGGCTCTTTAAAGCTTTTTAAGTTGTAAAAAATTACAAGTGAAGCAGTGAGCTTATTCTTAGGTCCTTTTCAATGAACTTCTGGACAAATGTTAACTCTACAATAATGCTAGCTAAATACCTGCTTTTAAATACTTCTATTGCTATTGTTGATCCACAGTATTGTTTTTACTAAATTGATGAAGGAAAAATTAGTATTTAGTAATCCAGGGTCCAGAACTTAAAGAAGGAAAGGTAAGAATCTAGGAAACAGGTTATTGTTTTTTTTGAACCTCCTTTTCATTTTTAAAGATATCAAGTGACAGCATGACTAAAGGCAAATAAGTAGTTCAAAGAAAGATGAGAACTGGTAGCTAACTATTAACTACTACTTAAAAAAAAAAAAAACCCACATAGTCTTAGAAGAACACTTTAGGAAAAAACCCAGTTCCTATCCCATTTGTGGTGAGACATTAAAGCACTAGACAATTGACCTGATAAACTTGTTGATCAAAGTAAACAAGTGGCAAAGTTATAAAAGACCAAAGTTAGGAAACCAAGGTAGATTGGGAAGATAGCCATAGACTGTTGTGGAGAGAGGCTTCTTGTTTGTTAGACAATGAAAAGGCAACTAAATATAGAAGATAAATGTAATTATTAGCAGAAAGCAAGTCATGGGATCTAGAACATACTCCAAAAACTCTTTACTTCTTTTTAAATGAGAAGATAATTTGTACTTATTGAGGCCAAGTTGAAGATTTAGCAACAGCAGACATCTTTTTTATCACAGATAGAAAATTTCCCATCATATATTCACCACCATTCATTTTTTCAGTTAGGCAGAATTATACTATTTGTATTAAATAATGCAGACCCTTAAACGAGGGATAAAGACTTGATTTTAAAAATATAACCACCACAGTATAGTTTTGTTAGATTGCCAAGTTATCAATTGTACTTTTGGGACAAGCAGCTTTGAAACAAAGTCTATATTCTCATCTTGGCACATAGAAGTCTATAAAGAGCACTGAATATGACTAAGTTTCCAAGCTCCTCTTCAGTCAGTAAGTTAGTAAAGGTTCTAATTTATATAGTACCAGTTTCTTTCTTTCTTTTGGCTATAATCCCAAGACAGCATTGCTTCAAAGGCAACTGGACAAAGTGAGAGGTTGGAAACTTCCAGATCTTTCCTCCAATACGCTGCTCCCTCTTGTGGGGAGCCCATTTTTAATGTCACAGAGGCGGTCATGTTCTGATGGAGGTAGCAGGTTTGAATACCCTATATAACCTACAGAGTATGTAGAAGATACTCTTCTGCTTTATTAAAATAGAGCATAGAAACCTCTGGAGATTTTTTCCAGAACTTCCTGCACACTACCACACTTTTATTTCAACATCCAACTCATAGGCTGCATACTGAAAGGTCAAAGTGCAAGTCAATAAGTAACTACCTTTTCCAAAACTATTTCATTGCTATAGGTTGAGATTTTCAACCACCAAAATTGGAACAAAACAGCCGGGCGAGGTGGCTCACGCCTGTAATCCTAGCACTATGGGAGGCCAAGGCGGGAGGACTGCTCAAGGTCAGGAGTTCGAGACCAGCCTGAGCAAGAGCGAGACCCCGTCTCTACTAAAAATAGAAAGAAATTAGCTGGACAACTAAAAACATAAAAAATTAGCCAGGCGTGGTGGCACATGCCTGTAGTCCCAGCTACTCGGGAGGCTGAGGCAGAAGGATTGCTTAAGCCCAGGAGTTTGAGGTTGCTGTGAGCTAGGCTGATGTCATGGCACTCTAGCCCGGGCAACAGAGCAAAACTGTCTCAAAAAAAAAAAAAAAAAAATTGGAACAAAATAATGTTTCTACTCATTATGGTGCAACATAGCAATCTCACAGGACTTTGTTTTTAATTTAAGTTTGGCAGTGGATTCAGTAAAGCTCAGTTCATAGCAGAATGGTATCAGGAAACTTTGTCTATAACTTACAGAACTGGAGCATGAAATAGAATGGGAAGATTGCCTCCATCTGAAAGGTCAGTCTTTGAATTCTCTTACTAAGATTAATTATCTAAGACAAGTATATGCCTATCTTATAATAAAGTCCAATATTTCACTTTTTAACTCTTCCCAAACAGATGCTACACATGGCAATTGAAATATTCTTAGAAATTACACAGATTTCCCTGAATTTATCGCAACCTACCTGAATATGGACAATTTTCTGACCTCTTCAGTCACAGCTTTTATTTCACAGCTCTACTAGCAGTACACCATGGAATACAAGCAACACTATGAAAAACAAGGGCCCGATAAAGCCCACAAAAAAGCTATTGACTAATATTGGCACTACTTTTAGTCATGCTATTATAGATCACACTTTATTTTTGTGCATAATAAATAGATACAGAAAAATGTCGAAAATGTATGTATGACTCAACCATCTAATTAAAGCCGAGTAACTAACCTAATCAGATTTTAGTTTTCAAATGAGAAATGACAAGAGTAGTTGAAAATAAAGAAAAACAAAAAGAACTTTACTTTCCTATGTTAATACAGGTCAAGGGACCCTTTCTTCTCAAAAGGGTTGATAACACCAGTTCTTAGCAATAAACATAAGGCACTTGTTTAGATTACAACATCACTGCATTTCTTTTCCACTTGTTTTTCTAACCCTGTTTTTCCCCACAGTATCATTTGAAATTAAAAGAATAAACGAGGCAAATGTGAGATGATCCAGTTGATACTACTCAGAGCAAGATAATACAGTACACAATGTTTTAGGGGTGCCGTCTGGACATAAAATGAACCCAGTCAAGGTCCTCTGACACCAGACAATGTATCCACTATCAAGTAAACCTGAAAGAAAATAAAAGATTTATTCAATAGTTCCAGCAAAATTGGGATGGAATACAATATACATGTTAGGAATTTAGCTCCTGATGGGTGGCATCTGCATTAAGAATTCTGAGTATTTATGAATATTCATTCTAAGACAATCTACATCATTTGAACATTGTCAAGACAAATAGATGAATCCATTTCGATATACAGTAGAGTTTAAACAAAAGTCACACATACACCCCCTATTATATGGCTGGTGCCTCCTCCAAACACCTCATTAGTGGCAGAGGTAGCACTAGTGTTCTTCCCCAACAATAAGAACTTCAGTTGCCACACACAGGAGAAGTTGAAAAGGTTTTGTCTTTTTGCCATCTGTTAAGATGTTCCTGAGACAGGGCCAGTTAATAAAACATAACAAAGCACTGGAGTTCAGTTTGAACTTTTCTTTACATCACTAAACTGTTAGACTGGGATGTGGAATGCAGGTCATGTACTATGAAAGGCTGAGTTTAGTACAACTGTTCAATCAATAAAAGGATCAGGCCTTCTGAAAATTCCCTTTAGAGTACACTTTCTATAAACTAAAAGTACCACAAAAAGGTCAATTATATATACAATTGGTTCATTGTACTTTAATCTTATTTGCTCAGATCTTGAAAATGCAATGAGGAATATTAAGCCTGAGACTAGCTCTCAGTGTACAGGTTTAACATGTTAAGGCTCATTTTCCCAGTCAAAATAGTTTTTAGTTTTCCTTTCAAATTATGAATTACATTCATAGTACCTGCCACCAACCTAGTCCTCAATGAAATCTTAATGCAGAAGCAGCACTCTACTTATGGAATTTCCCCTGACATCAGCACTTAGCCCCTTCTAAAAAGCTCCCATCTGTACTAGCCTTACAGCACATTACACTGCCTCTCGCTTACACCTCTGTTTCCACCTGTGTATTTTCACAGAAGCCCAACACAGATAGGTTGAAATATTCACACAACTGTTTTTCAAAAGAATTTATTGCATCATATTTGGTACCTTATGTTTGACAACAAAAAGGAAATTACATCTGTAACTGCAGGAAAAAGAAGCTGGTCTGTTATTTGGAAAAAAAAAAAAAAAAAAGTTGGGCCCTTTAAAAATTACAAAGTCTTGGGCTTGCCTGAAACAACTGAGCAAGAAATATATTCTTAGAAATGTAGGGCTTCAAGTATTACAAACCTGTGACACTGTGGAAAAATTCCAGAGGTATCTAAACTGCAGCACTTTTTTTCTGCATATCGTGAACAAGGCCTGCTGAGGTTTTTA
>JAQIFY010001348.1:0-14253 GCA_028533085.1 Varecia variegata | reverse complement strand
AAAAAAAAGGAAAGACCAAAGTCTGTAGACCAAACTCTGTAGCAATGGCCCTCGCAGTTCAGGAGCTTCCTTTCATAACACCCTTGACTGAATCGCTACACCATCCTGCTAAGTAGGATGTTCCCAATCTCCTCTTTAAAATGGCAGCCTCTTACTTTTAGAACTCCTTATCTTCTTCTCTTGCTTTAGTATTCTCCAAACCATTATCACTTGTGAATATGCTCTATAATTTACTTACTTACTATGTTTTACTTCTGGCTCAATTCCCACATCCATACATACGGAAACTTCCTAAGATCAGAGATTTTTCTTTGTGTGGTTTACTGCTATCTTCCCAATGCCTAGATGCCATGATGCCTGGGACATGGTAGACACTTGGTAAATATTTGTAAAATAATTAAATATTAATACTCAATTATGTTGACAACCATATGATCGTAGTAAGATGTGTGCTTTGTTAAACTTATTTCTTATCAGTGGGGGAATTGTGGAACATTGAGGGGCCAGGACAGGTGAGATTTCAGTGAGGTTAAACTTGTCAAATTTAGAGGTATTCCTTACTTCACCAATTTGAATTTCTATAGTCTCAATTCACCACCTCCAAAAGTGGCTTCGCCTCATTTATCAAGAAATTTGTTTCATCATATCCCCTCATTGCCTCTTTTCTTCCTAGTTATTAATATTTTCTGGTGTTACAGTCTAATTAACATACTTCATGTGAGATATGTAATAAGAAAACTATAAATTCTTGAAGTCAGGGGATATGCACCTATTTATTTGACTATTTATTAATCAATGTGATTTATCATACATTGACCAAAAGTGAAGCAGAAATAAAAATATGAATTGCCTTTGTTTTTTGCTTTTGTTTATGTCTTTAAAATTTGATATCTGAAATCACATTGTATGAATGAACCACAAAAGTTACAACTCGATCCCCCTCAATTAAATTTTGATATTAGCATGAGAAATTTCTTTTGATTATCATAATAGTTTGCATGTCGGTTATTGTTTTAATGGTATTCCAGCTCTCTTTTATCAATACTTCACATCTATTGTTTTGGAAGAAGGATTGACTATTTTTTGACAATGTTAGCCAAATTTAATTTTGATTTTGAATTTAATTCTTTTGGCTCAAGAAAATCAGGTTTATATATTTTTTGCAAAAATTGATAAAGCAAGTAATAGTTAACATTTATTGAACACTTTATATATGCCAGTCTCAGTGACAAGAGATTAATTTCTTTTAAGATCTTCCAAATGATTCCAACATTTTCCATTTTCCAGATGAGGAAGCAGATTGAGAAAGCTTTAATAATGTGAAAAAGTTTCCCATCTAGTAAGTGACAAATAATACCTGACTTCAAACTTTACCACGTCTCTTATGACCCTCATGGCTTTTGGACTGTCACATAGCAAACTTATCTCTTGCATTCATTTTTTTTAACAAAGAAAAGAAAGTACAAATAACTTACAAAATATAATATGATGTTAGTACCACATAAATGCTTAAACTTGTAAAGTAAAAATTGAATATTTTCTTTCTGTGTATCTTCACGAGTTTTGTGAACATTAGCTCACAAATAAAGCCACTTCCTCATGCACCTGTCTGCAAATAATTCTATCTTAAAATCAAAGTCAGACAAATAAGCATGTGTTTTAATCATTGACATCTGTTTGTATTTCATAGCCAATACAGGAATTCATGAGTTACTATTAGTTTAAAATCACTTTAAAACATCCTCTTATGAATTATCATTGAATTTTTAAAAGTAACTGTCTTTAAAATAAGATGATTATGCTGTGAGAATAATGGAAAAACTATTTGTAACTCATGTTGTATTTTAGCAGTTTAGATAAAAATAAAACCAATTCTTTTTAGATGCAGTCCACCTATACTTGGAAAACCATATATTTGGATAAGCATGTAAAACTGAGTGCATGAGTGTTTCAGTTTGGTTTTCCCAGAAAGCAGATTTTGAGCTGAAAATTAGTATATAATAAATGCACTAGTCCTGTCAGAATCAAAACTTGTTGCAGGAAAGGCAGTAAGTAGGATTGGCTAGAGGGAAAAAAATTGAACTTCTGCTAACCCCTTGGGGAACTCTGAAGCTGGGATGGCTCTTCAGAGCTGTACACTTTTGCTGTGAGGGGGTGGGATTTTTACTCCCAGGGCATCCACCCATCAGATGAGAATAGTCAGGATCGAGTATGTCTTTGGATGAGGCAGCTCTCTTTAGTTTCCCAAAGAGGACTGACTACTAAGAGCTGGAAGCATAAACCCTTCAACCCCAAAGGATGGATTTGAGCTGCATGGCAGAGCAGTCACTGCAGTCCACTTGCATTTTTAAGTGGCAATTTTTAAAAATTGGCAGGGACAAGCACTTAGGAAGCACGGCAATTCAGGTCAATGAGAGCCCACTTATACACGATTCCAGCTATGTCACAAAGTTATAGGAACGACTGCTTAAAGGGGCTGTGTATGGCAAGACATCAATAATGTCAAATGTTTCAAATAGTAAAAATAAATAAGGATATTTTAGCCTAGTAAAATTCATTGATCATTTTTGAAGATCGGTTTCCATGTTGAAGAAGATTCCAGATTGCAGTGAGAAAACATTTGTAAAATTACATAAATAAAATCCATTATTATTGCAGAATAATGGTGCAGATAGAAAAAAAAAATCTTTACTATGGTGCCTGGCACATACTACATTATACCCTAGTGACCACAGGTCAGTCTCCTTGTGGTTCTGATTTTCCAGAATATAAATGTCCACTTTCTGTCAAAATAAAAAGGGTGTGGTGGTCACCTGGTCATGCAGAGGAAAGGTACAGAAGAGCTTAACTTTTCCTTATTCAGACTGCCATCTACCCTTCCTGTTTTCAGCTACCCTCAAATCCCTCCTGGGTGATTCTACTGCTGGGTCTTTCTGGATTCCAGCTGTGTGAATGGACTTGCTTCTGTGTTTGCTTCCCCTTCTTTCTTTTCCAATTAGTGATTTAGCTATTGTCAATCTGCAGTTACAGTTCTCACATCTACTTTCTACAGTAAACTTTTTGATGTCCTATTTCATCTATTGTCACCTCCTCTTTTCCTTTTATCTGTATGGTGTTTACGTCTTGTTCATACTTTTATTCAAATTTTAGACAGGTTACTGGAGGAAACAGAGATGAATGTCCTATTTAATCAGCAGTCTTCTAGACATTTAAGTTATAATTAACAGCCATCTATTGGGTGAGGAACATGAGCAAGGTAGAGGTTTTGCATAGTGGCTGCAGGGAATTTGAGAGAAATTATGCCAGTAAGCTTCAAGAATTATTAAATATTTTTTAAACAAAAGCACTGAATGACAAGTTAAGGTTCTAATATGCAATTTTTTTTGTCAGCTCTCAAGAGCAATGAGGTTCTAGGAAGCAGAACTTTTGTGCACTCCACTTTTGTGGAGTGAAGGAGCAGAAGTTTTGGAGAGACACAGTCCTGGGTTTGGATTTCTGACTCATTTGTAGCTATGTGGTAAAAAGCAAATTCTTTGAACGCTTACAGGATAAAACTCCCCATTTGTAAAGTTACATAAATAAGATCCATCTTACAGAATAATAGTACAGATAGAAAATAATCTTTATTCTACTCGGGAGGCTGAGGCAGCAGGATCGCTTAAGCCCAGGAGTTTGAGGTTGCTGTGAGCTAGGCTGACGCCACGGCACTCACTCTAGCCCGGGCAACAGAGTGAGACTCTGTCTCAAAAAAAAAAAAAAATAATAATAATCTTTATTATAGTGCCTGGCATATAATACATTTTCAATAAATATGTTGGTTAAGAGGAAAGTAATACCACTTTGGACTGTCCAGCATTAGGAGTCCAAATCAAATGGGGTGGAAATCTAAGGAAACAAAGGAGTTGTAAGTGTGAAAAAGCAGAACTTAAGTTATGCACTTTGGGCTTCTGTGGCTAGAGAAAGGGATGAAGCCATACAGGCCTTCAGAAGTAAAAGAAAGCAGCAATGTGCTAAGCTCCAATTGAGGCTGAGAAGCAGATGTGGTATAAATATGGGAATGAGGGACTTGGAGAGATAGGGAGCTGTATTCAGGAATCTGTGTCTTGGAGTCTAAGGTTTTACAAGTGTTTCAGTTCTCAGAGATATCAAAAACTTGGAGAAGGTTGAAAAAACATAATAATAGTTACTTTGAATTACAGCAGAAAAGTAAGTATAGAGCTGATATCACAAGATATGTAGCATGTATATAGATACTAAACTCTCCATCATGGGAACTGGAGAGAGGAGTCAGTAGATCTACAGCATATATACTCAATATTTTATACACACACACGCACACACACACACATTTATGGCTCCAACAAACCCTTTTTATCTTTTAACTGAATAGGTCCCATTGTCCTGGGGTGCTTTCTACTTTTCTCAAGGGTATCCAACTTTAGTATCCATAAAAATAACCAGGGAAACTCTTAATCAATTCAGATTATCTGCACCAGTCCCAGAGAGCCTATTTTAGTAGGTTTGGAATAGCGCAGAGGAATCTTTATTTTTAAGATGAATCGCAATATCCTAGTGATCCTGACCAGGTGCTACATGTGCCAGACGCTGAGAAACATTTTCACTGGGTGTAACCCAGGTGAAGATTTAGCTATTGATTTTCAAATCTGTAGTAAAGGAAAACAGAATCCATGAATGTCAGGGGGGTTCTAGAGATAATCAATCTCTGAGACTCAACTAACAGATGGCTGAAAAGAATATAGAACTTTGGGATACAACAGATTCAGCAGCTTTCATAAATTTGGATTTTATCACCTATTGAGTAACTCGATCTGAAGCTATAAGGACTGAACAAAAGTAGTATGTTTTGTTCAAAATGTTTGTTTTAATTCTACAGTAAATTTTATACAATATGACCCAAGGAGAAGAATGTTATATTTTAAACCATATTAAAAACAAATATTTCTCAATTAGGAAAGAAAAGTGATTATATCACATTTTATACTATAGCCTATTTATATTTTACAATCATCCTCTAATTTCGTTCTTTTTTTTTTGTAAGATGAGGAGTAGAGATTTCAAGTGACTAAGTGACTTGCCTTTCATTACTCAGGTAGTCTGTAATAGAGCCCTGGATCCAAATTCTGGCCTATCTGACTCTAAATTAATGAGCACATCTATAATAGCATCCTCCCTATACAGGCACACTTTCCTGAACTATATAGCTCTGAAAGTTAAACTTCTTTCATTTTGTTTTGAGTTATGGCCCAGAATTGGTCTAAGTATTATAGCTTTAATTCTCAGTTTTAATATTTACCTTCTGTAGAATTCAGACATAAAAGCTGTCTAGATTATGGAAGGACATTGGACTGGGTTTTTCAGTTTTTGTTTGCTAGTTGTTTTTTTTTTTTTTTGTGTGTGTGTGTGTGTGTGTATGTGTTTGTGTTTTAAGTTTTGCTACAAGGCCCATACTTTGATTTAAAGACTTTGCCTCCACTAACTTGAATTGCTTTAATGTGAATCTGACACGTTATTTGAACATTTTTTACGCTCACGTTTAATCCATTTAGTCAGCATTATTGAGTACTTTAGGAATCCTCAATAATATACAATATACTAATGAATAGGCTTTGTTGCGTAGACAGAAACCAATATGCTATATCAAAGGTTCAGAAGTGAATAATTGGTCCAGCATAAGTCTGTGCTAGTAATCAGAGACTTACATTCAGGTAAATTGCTGGCTATTCATTAGCATGGCATATGCTGAAAAGAAAAATAGCCAGGGGTTTTCCAAAGATTAAGTAATAGTAATTCTCTAACTACTTGGGAATTCAATAAAAAGTTTCTGATAGGTTTCCAGATAAGGTGCAACAGCTCTAAGTTCAGAAACAAAATAATCAATTCTTTAGAGTGTTCTGTAAAGAACGAAAAGTGATCAGTATTATTTTTCATTTGGAAAGGATAAAGTGAGTTTCAGAGAGCTAAACTGCATGTTTTGTGGGCTTCATTTTGTGGAGAAGAGATATTTATGTGATAAAAGAAGAAAGAGGAAAGGCGATTATTTTAGATCCAATTCTAATTGGAGGTTTTTAATCTACCTATTGGTAGTTTCTTTCATCTCCTGATTCATATAACATCAAATATGAAACAAACGTCCAGCCAAAATAGTGAAAAGTTCCCACAAATTTGTATATATTTAGCTTTATGTAGACAGTATATCTAAGTATTTAAAATTTATTTATTTTAGCAAACTCACCTCAGGAATACATAACTTCCAGATACCATCACAGATAGCTATATTTGAAGAGGGATGTGAGAACAAAGGACATTAGAACATTTTTTAAGATGGGAGACATTATAATATGGGATTATAGAAATAATCCTGGTGGGGGGTGATTGATGATGCAGGAGAGTCTGAAATTCTTGCATTGGTGAGAGAGGACAAGATTCAGTGTAAAAACAGGATTTGTTTTTCATAAGATCAGAGTGCAGACAATTCATCCATTTAGTAGGAAGAAAAGTAGAGTGCATTGTTGACAGATCATGGGCTGGATTTAGCAATAGGACAACATTTCTTCATTTCTTCCATTTTCTCAGTAAAATGAGATAAAATTATTAGCTGAGATATAGAAAAAGGAAGAGTCCACTGAAGATGGACTCTTTATTTTTTTTTATTTGAGATGAAAAGACAAAATAAAAACCTTGGAGAGTGGGAAAATGAATAAAATAGGAAAAGTAGTAGAATTTCCAGAGAGTTAAAAGGGCTTATTTGGGACCAATAGGCACATTTGTTTTTGTATATTCAGCCACATTGCACTATGCTAGTGCAAGCTTGTATGGAATGGAAAAAATAATTTAACCAAAGTTGTAGTTTTGTCTAGTAAGTCTGTGGAGAGTAACAGGGAAAGGGAATTAAAGTATTCATCAGGGTAATTTAATGATGATGATGGAATGTAAGCCCAGAAAGGAGACTAATATAACCATAAGGGATTAAAAGGGCTAAAAAAATGTAGAAGAGTCAACGGGACACAATGGAATAGAAATAACAGGTTCTATCTTTGTTAGAAGAGGAAAGAATCAGCGATATAGATGATGATGATGAGCGAGTGAGAGCTTTAAGCTGAGATATTGAGAATATCAGGAATATGTTCTAATAGGAACAGCAAGTTTAGGTTATGTGCATGTGAACAGGTAGATCATCGATGGTAATGAGTCAAGAAACTGAAGGGATAAATACTGAATGGGTCAACTGTATGGATACTGAAATCATCAGGGATGGGGATTAGAGGGAAACAGTGGACCAGGTGCTGAAGTCACTAATGAGTAAGAGAGTGGATGAGGTCTGTATGACTGAAGTTTGTAGCCTGCCACAATAAAAAGAGCTACCTCATAGATTACTTCATTCATCCGTTCATTCAACAAGTATTTATTGTATGCCCTCCATGTACCAAGGCCTCATGCCAGATACAAAAATAAGTAAAACATCATAAAGACCCACCTTAAAGAAGCTCCAGGAAACCTTCTGCAACACTCAGTCCGGGTTAGGAGCACTCACTGCTTATAGCATGTTGTCCATCCTTCTGTAATAACCCTTATTATGTTATAGAATCATCTATAGACTTATTTATTTTCCTAGACTATAAGCTTCTTGAGTACAAAAGGACCAGTCATATTGCCTGTAACAGAAAGTACTTAATAAATGCTTGCTGGATAAATAAACAAAGAAATGTCAGATATTAAATGCAAATAATATACTTCATAATTTATCCTAGGGGCTCTCTAGCCCTTTAGAAGTAAAGCAAATAAACTCCTTGCTAAAAAGGAAGATAACCTCTCACTGAGAAATAGGTCAAGATGAAAATCTGATCAAGGAAAGAAAATTGACAGCCACATATAGTGTTTCTACCAACACAAAATTTGCATCATAAAAAGAAAAATCATCCTGGAAATGATATCTGAACATAAAAAATGCTTTTAGTCAGTTTCCATAAATTCTGGGATATATTAGATCTGTGGAGTCATGTGGTACTGTATCTAGACTACATCAAAGTATTGAAATATTTTAATGAAGATATCTAGTTCATGATCAACATAATCTTTCCCTCGTTATATAATTTTGAACATCTTCATCCAAGAATCATTAGACATCATAGAAAACATTCCCTGAAAGAGAAGATACTTTTCCCTCGGACCATCCTGGACAGAGTTATTGCATCTGAAGCTACATCCCACACCTCTCTCTACCCCTTATGTGAGTCCTAAACTTTACCTAACTCAAGATCCGAATCATGCTGCCTTTGGAAGCTGCACAGCTCCAAAAATGCAAAAGAATATTCCATAAGGAACGACAAACTCCTACGTGAGAAGAAACAATTTTCTATCTACAACATAAACTGTTCATTTATACCACCAGTGTTTCTTTTGTTCCTCCCCTATTGAGAACAAAGCCCAAAATGATATTGACATTTTAGTCACACATATGCAACTTTAAAAGTAAAGTTACCATGTAGAATAATAATTTAGAAAAAGAACTATACATGTATACTGGAATTGAACAATTGAGTAAATGGAATGTAGATGGTAGAAGCTAGGTTTCTCACTGCTAGAGTGGGAGTTTAAAGGTAAGCAAAGGGAATAGGCAAGAATTATCCATGTGATAATGGATTTGAGTGGGAAACATGAATAGATACAAATTGTTACAAATAGAAGTATTTATTGATATATTTGTGTATATGTATTAGTATACATATATATTTTTCCTTGCTTTTTCTGCTGAGAGGGCCTGCAAGGACACTCCAGTGGCCACAAGCACACCTCCAGCTCAAATTTTGATTTCTAGTACTATTCTGCAATAAAAAAGAACTAGGGGTTTTGGAGAAATGCTGATCCTAGGATTAGGTCAGGAAATATACAAGATGAACCTGGAGTATCTTCTAGTGCCAAAAAGTAAAAAAGTGTTAGAACACACAGATATACACACATAATGATGGGAGTATGTGAAAAGGACACAGAAGCCAACTGAAAGAGTACCCAATGGCCAACAGTGGAATTATTTAAGAAAAAAAGTAGTAGCATAGCCCAAAGTGTGTATGTGTGTATTTATATATATATATATTTTTTTTCCTTGCTCTTTCTGCAGAACGGGTCTACAAGCAAGGACATTCCAGTAGCAACAAATCTATATTTATATAAATAAATGGTTGAATAAATAACGGGTAGAATAGACAATTCTCTTGTGCAAAGAATTAGATACTCTATCCTCAAGGAAGTAGATTAAATCCTGCACATAGTGACTTTCTTCCAAAAAGTACGGTATGGAAAACAATGAAAAAGCACTTTATAGTGGAGAATCCTGTTAAACACTATCTTAGCCAGGAGATTTAGGTTGACATCAGCAAAGATAAATCACATTGATAATATGTACTCTTGATATGGTATAATGAGAATGACACTTTACTCACTGTTAAAAACCCATAACTCCAGTCTAATCATGAGAGAAACATCAGACAAAGCCAAATTGAGAGACATTCTACAAAATAACTGACTAATAGTTCTCAAAACTGTTGAGATCATTAAAAACAAAGGAAGTATGAATATGATCCACATGGTGCACCATTAAATAAGATGATATATATGTATATTACATTCCCTTAATCAGGGAAGATTTATTTTGTTCCTCTTTGCATAAGAAAGTGTTTTGTTTAATAGTTAATATAATAAATGGATAGCAAATTTTTATTAAATACCTTAAGAGCCCCTCTTGAGATGATCATCTTTGATTTTTCCAATAAAACATGTCATATTTCTCCAAATATCTTCCCAAGACTAGGAGTATCAGCATTATCAGAGGACTTATTAGAAATGTGAATTATTGGTGCTTACCAAAGACCTACTGAATAAGAAACTCTGGGTTTCACAGGCCTTCCAGGTGATTCTGATGCATGCTCAATGTATCTCTCCCATGATATTGCTAATGTGCTATATTTTATTAATTGATTTTGTAATGTCAGTCAATCCAGGGATACATCAGAATTGGTCATTATACTTTATCCATTTTATGTAATGTAGACTTGGAGTTCAAACTCTTATTTAGAATTTTTGCATCTATGTCCATGAAAGAAATTGCCTTATAGCTTCCCTGTTCTTGCAAGGTTTGATAATCAAGTTATGTCAGCCACCCCCTATGGTAGAGAATATTGACACTTTTACTTCTTTCTGGAAGGTTTAGTATAAGACTGGAATTAATTCTTCCTTGAATACCTGGTATATTTTACTAGTGAAGCCATCTGAGCCTAGAGTCTTCTTTGTGGGAAAATTTTTAATTTTGGTCTTAATTCTTCTACTACTTATAGATGTGTATATTCTGTTTTGTGTGTCAATTTTCATAAAGTTGCTCTTTGTCTAGGAATTGGTTCACCTCATACATACTTTCAAATTTTTGACAATTCATAATACCCTCTAATTACTTCTTATAATATATAGATTCTATAATTGCTTGGATTTTTTTCCTAATATTTGTTTTGTATTTCATTAATTCAACTTTTATTTTTATTGTTTCCTTCAATCTGTTTCCTTTGGGATTATTCGGTTTTTTATTGCCACACAAGTGCTTAGCTCATATATTTTTAACTTTTTTCCACTAACGAATACATTTTAAACTTTTACTTTATCTCTCTGCATCACATTATTTGTGTCCCACAAGTTTTTATATATTGTGTTTTCTTACAGTATTCATTAATTTCCAAATCTATAAAGTTTTTCTTTTTTTAGGTTTTGTCTGTTATTTCTTTCTAGGTTAATTACATTATTTTCAGAGATGTAGATATTCATTTCATGGACAAATGTAAGATCAAATTTTTAAGATATTCTGTGTGTGCTTGGAAAAAATATGTATTTTAGAATATGTGTGTGATATATTCTATATGTGTCCATTAGGACAAATTTATTAATTATTTAAACTCAGGGAGGTATGTCAAATTTTCCAATATGATTATTGCTTGACCTATCATTTCCTGTAGTTCTGGCAGTTTTTTGTTTCGGGAATTTGAGGCCATGTTAGACAATGCATTCAAACTGTTAAATCATTTTGGTGAATTGTACCTTCTATCATTATAAAGGGACTGACCAAGACTAATAGTGCTTTATACCTTAAAGGTGATTTTAACTAGGAATTGTATAGTTTCTCCAGCTTGCTTTGGTTAGTATTTACATGGTATGATTTTCATTTATTTCCTTTCAGTTATTCTGTATTCTTAAGTGTATAACTTTCTCCTTATAAAAACATGAATTATCTTTAATATACTATTACTGTCTTTTAAACAGATTATTTGGTCCATTTATTTTGCTTATAAATACTTGTATGTTTGCATTTACATTTATTATCTTAATTTGTGCTTTCAGTTCATCTCACCCTTTTGTATTTCCTTGAGTCATCTTTCTTGCATTTTTTGAATTATTTTTATCATTTCACTTCCTGTCATGTTTGTCATGCTATCAGAAACAAGTTAGAAATTCTCTATTCACTTTTATATCTCTAGTTCTTCATGTAGAATAGATGCTGAAAATATACTTATTTAATACATGAATAAATAAGGCAATTTATCTTAGGCTACACAATTAGTAACAAAGATGTTTACTTTTTTAAAAGGTTATTTTAAAAATTTACTAAAATTTCTACTTAAATTTTAAAAGTATCACTAAATATAAGTTCGTTAATAGCTGAGGAGCAGTGCTTCAATGCAATTTATTGGAATATGTTATTGAATATGGAATATGGAATATGTTATTGAATCTAGAAAAAACTGAAAGACATTTTAAAAGAATTCTTCTATTACATGGAAAATGATTATTGTAATTAACTATTTTCAATCTTTTCCAATATATGGTTAAGATTGATGATTTCAGTTATATAAACAGTTTTTACAAGTCAAGTTAATTTTCCTTATTTCATGTCACATTAATCATATGGATGCTAAACATATGGGCTAAGAATGTAAGATCCAACCACGTACATATGCTTGATATTCAGTCAAGCATGCATAGTCAATATACTGAGAATATCTCCAAGCACGTCTTTAGACATATGGCAAAAATGTATTATAAAACTGCCTGTTGCCCCAGGCAGTCCATAAAGCCAATTTCTATTGAGAACGATTAATATTTCTCATGAAGTAGATGCCCGAGAAATAATTTTGTAGAATCCTTTTAGCATATCCATATTCTAAAACACCTGCAGGACATATCATTAGTGACAACTAGAGACTTTCAGGTATTTCTTGAATAAATCACAACATTCTCGACTGGCCTTTGGCTGCTCTCATCAGTTTGGGAAAAAAATACTTAAACCAGCCCTAAACTATAAGGTGTTTTATGGAAAGGGAATTTATCTGTTGATTATCCAAATGAGAAGTCATACTTATTATTCTCATGTATATTACACTTCACAATGTTTATCCCTTGCAAGATAACAGATTTTGCATGTGCACATCACAGTACGAAGTTAAATGATTGACTTCACATTTTGTGGAGGAAGAGGGAGAGATTTTCAATCTTTTTTTCAAAATATAAAGACGTTTTATCTTGTAATCTCTTTTATGTTGCATCTAAGTATAATACAATTCAGAAAAATAAACTCTGAAACACTGGTAAAGTGAGATAGAATGTTTGCTGCATGTCAACAAATTTAATAACCAAAAAGAAGTCACTGAAATTTCATTCTACTATTCTGGGTTCAATAATTAATTAATTTTCATAGCTTAAGTTTTATACTATTCCATGACATACATTGTATAGTGAAACACTATTTTACTTTATAAAGGAAAACACCAAAAACCTTGAATTAAATATAATAAATCCATGTTACATATGCATCAAAAGGAGGTCAAAACTTTTATTAAAGTAACAAGAAAAAGGAAAAAAGGGCATATTTCTCAATGACCATGGGAATGAAATGAGCAAATGTGTATGAACCTCATTTTTTTTCATGCAAAGGTGTACATTATATCACACACTGGCCTATGAAATGTGAACCATCCACAAAACAAAAGTATTAGGGAACATTTGATTGTCTTTCATTAAATTTTGAGTTTGTGAATTAAAACCATTTTTTTTCATCTGTAGATTTTTTTTCAATATTTGAACTTCATTTTTATTTTTTTTTAATCTAAATGCCAGCTGTGCCTTTATTTCTTACAAAGAGAAAATGCAATCAACATAACTAAACACATCTAGTTTATTCCTAATTTGAGGACTGCTTAAAATATTTTCATATTCCAGTAAACATTGCCTTGGGTATTTTAGGTATAAACACATTACATGTAAACAGAATGCTTTTGCAAAACAGATTGACTTAAAGAATATTCACTCGAATTTTGCTATGACATAGCATATTCAGGCAGATTCTCAGCATTATTAAGACAATTTCCTCAGGGATATTATTTTTCTACTTTTGCCCAGTGTAGATATCAAAATCTTACCCCTAATAGATATATATTGTTCCCTAATACAGGTCTTAATGTAAACAATGACTAGAGAAAGTTCTTTAGCTTGGAACATTGTGATAGTCAATCCACATTCTCTAATATCCATTGAGCACATACCATGGGCCACATGCATTGTGCTAAGCACCTTATGCTTATTATCTTTTTTAGCTCCATAATAGTTCTGAGTTATTATTTTTCTTTCTATTTTACACCTATAGACACTGAATCTTAGAGAAATTTAATAACTCAGCTTCTTCTAGTTTCAAATGTTATTATTCAATTTACTACATACTCTTTATATCAGTGAGCTATAAAGAGTAGAATGGGTTCTGGTATCAGAATTTAGCTTCTCTTACCATTCTTATTGAAAGACAAACTTAACTTGAATAACTAAGTGAATAGTCCTGATCCATTTTAGCTACTGTGTCTTATTTCATTCTAGGACAAAGAGTTCAAAAGTATGCAGGAAAATGTTTATCATTACAACTGAAGAAAATGTTTCAGTAGAACTATGGCCAAATTAAAGCTTTTAAGAAATAAACTTTATACTGGGAAATTTTGTAAAACTGTTATAGGATATACATACTAGTTTAGTAATGAACTTTACACTGGGAAGTTTTATAAAACTGTTATAGGGTGTACATACTAGTTTAGTAATAAAACTTTACGCTGGGAAATTTTTAAAACTGTTATAGGGTATATGTACTAGTTTAGTGTTTACTCTGATGGTTGCTGTTGCTCCTTTTATTCACACACATTCTTTAAGTAAGCCAAC
>JAQIFY010001347.1:0-14253 GCA_028533085.1 Varecia variegata | reverse complement strand
CAGTTGTTTTGCTTTTATAGGAGGCTATTACTATCTGCATGATCTTAGTTAGGTCAGCTTTGCTTCTTTGAGCCAGTTTTCTCAACTGTGGGACAATACTACCATTGAAGGCAAGTTTTTTTGCAGGGATTAAGTTAGATTAGGTATACAAAGCATAAGGTTTAGGAAGTGGTAGTGTCACTAGGTAACAACCTCTCAGGGAAATGGCAGGCATGGAAGATGGGAATGTCTACTCTTCTGCATTCTGGATCCTATGAGGACCCTCAAGCCGAAAGTGTAGATGGCATGGAAGAGCTTGGAGCTACATTTTCCACCTTTGGCCTATCTCTGACCAAATACCTAGAAAGAGGCGAGCCATTGTTGAGGGGAAGGGACAAGGATGGATTCTCGCTCAACCCTCAAGGTCCAGCTCAAGTCTCATTCTGTTCACCAAGCCTTCTGACAGTCCTGCCCCAGGGCACTCTTCCTTACCTCACTTCTTTTGGCACCCAAATTTGGTCCTCTAATGTGGATGCTGAGCTATCATATTCACACTTATTTTCCATGAGCATAACTTCTCTTCCCAGCTCAGTTTTAAGCTCCTGGAGGGCAAGGTCCATTTCGGATCATTTGTCTGTATTCCTTGTGAGCGCATAAGGTTCGGCATGAAAGCTCCATATTGAATACCTTTCAATTTAGGTTTCAGAGAGAGAGAGAGAGAGAGAGAGAGAGATATTTTTATTTTAAAGCTGGTTAATTCTAGCTCTTAGGGAAATTATTAAAAAACAAAACAAAACTGGTTAAGTGCCTGATCAGGGATGGCTTCTAGAGTACTCTAAAAGCAGCACATAAAAGTCGACACGGAGAGAGAGAAAGGTCTGCACACAGATTCATTCAACTGTAAAACAGTGCAGTCCAATATTGTACTGGTAAGGAAGTGATAGGAGAGTCACACAGCAAGTTAGTTTTAGTATTAAGACTAGAATCGAGGTTTCTTGACTCCCAGTTACATGAGTCTTCCCTCCCTGCCTCACGAATTTGACAATTGTGGCTTAACTGTGACTGAGACAAATTAGAAGCAGGAGAAAACAACATTAGAATCTTTTAGCCAAGAAAAGTGTCTGCTGCTACTTCAGAGCTTGACTTGTAATGAAACATCATTTGGAGGTCACAGTAAAGGACCTCAGCGGACACAAGGTTAATGATGTTTGTTTTCCAAGGCCCTAGGTTGATGTCCATTTGGATGTGGCTGTAACTTGGGAACGAATAAGGTTCTTATTTCGAGGATTTCATCTGGTTCACTCATTAAGGGAATTGATAGCCCTGGGATGGACATGGCTTCAGGTAGAAATGTTTTCTGGCTCTGACAGTTCAGCTTACCATTCTTGTTCTACTCCCTTTCTAGTGACTAGTAGAAATGGGACAGCATTCTCAGCTCTGGTAGTCTGTGGGCTGTGCTGTGGAAGCAGCACCATGTGGCCTAGTGGTCTTCATCCCTGGCTGCACATAGCATCGCTCGAGGAGCTTTTGAAAATAGCCATGCCCATGTCCCACCCCAGTCAGTTAAACTAGTTCTAAAACTCCTTGCATGTTCCTAATGTGTAAGCAGGATTGAAAACCACTGGTAGTTGGGACTACATGGTTTTCAGAAATCAGATGGACCTTGAGCTATTGCTGATCAACTGTGAAGTTACTTCTCCCTTCTGAGTCTCTGTTTCCTCAGTTGTAGAACACGGATAATGATTTCTACTTTGCAGGATTATGACCAATGTTACATGAGAAAATGTGCATAAAGCACTGAGTACAGTGTCACAGTTCCTGGAATAGAACAGGCGTTCAGTAAAAAGTAGCTAAAATTTTCTCCAGTATTATTTTATTACCATTACCACTATTACTATTGTTTATAATTTTTATATTACTAACAACAAAACAGCAAACACCGGGGAAAATAGTGGATGTGGAAATAGGAGATATGGATTTCATTCTTCACTCTGCCACTTATTTACCCATATTGTTGTGGGTGAGTCAGTTTACCTTTCTGAACCTTACTTTCCTTCTCTGTAAAATGGGGATGATAAAACCTATGTATTAATATTTTTCACCCCCAAGCTTAGTCTGAACATCAGATAGTTATCAACTGGGAGAGTGCTTTGAGCAGTATAACGTGTGTTAGAGAAATTGGCCCATTATTATCATTTTGGTTGGTTTCTGGCTTTTTTTTTTTTCTGCAATTCTGTATACCTAGCCTGTTCCTATGGAGAATGGCACGTTCAGAAATGTAAGATACAGACTAAATGGGGGGGACAGAATTTATTCGTGTGCACGTGAATAGTGTTTTGTTTATTCATTTATTAGAACAATCATAGTGTATTATTATTATCTCTGTTCATATCTATCTCCCTCACTGGAATGGCTAGATGGATGAATTAAAAAAATACACAATAATATATAAGCACTTCATGAACATTTGCATTGGTGGAAATTATGCCTGCCTACTAGGTTGTTCAGAGGGATGAGATTTGAGCTGGGTCTTATCGGGTGGTTACAGTACAGATGAGACGTGAGAATAGGGGCACATATAGGGCAAGAAGCAGTACAGAGTCTGACACTTACCCCTACTGTATGTTAGGTACTGTCTATAGGACATCTAATTTAGTCCTTAAAATCACCTTGTAAAGAGGGATTGTTATACCCATGTCTCAGATGAAGAAATTGACAGTCAAAGATGTGAAGTAACTGTCCAGGGCCCCACAACTTGGAAGTATCAGAACAAGGCCCTAAATCCAGGTCTACACAACTCTAGACTCTTGTCTCACTTTAGAAGGCAGAGTCAAGGGCTTGCTTTAATGGGGCAGTGAGGGGACCAGTTTGTCTAGAGGTTAGTGCCTGCGACAGTGATTTGGTACCAGCTATTGGAAGGCCTTCATTTCTGCGAAGGAGTTTAAACTTTATCTTGTGTATTTTAGAGCTGCTGGTAAGGTCTTTAAGGAGAGGAAAAGCCGTGTAAAAATACTTGAAGTAAATTTTACAGCAATATTCTGTTGATTCAATTTAATATGTTTTTACATTTACTATAAACATTGTTGTAGAAAAATTGAATGAATGTCAAGGTCTATACCCTTGTGTAGTTGCCCACATGTCTATTTCAATATGGTCTTTATCAGGCCATGGGTACTTTTTCTGGACTTTTTCACTTAATATTATTTCATATTCATGTTTTTGTTTTGGACTGGTGCAGAGTTCTGTCAGTTCATGCATAATATGTATTGATTGTATGAATTGCATTGTCTGCTTAGCCTTATGTTTTTTTTTTCTCTTATATTAATTCCTTTGGGCTTGTTCCTCAAAGTGGTATTACTGGATCAACAAGTACGAACTATCTCTATATATGATTTTACATTTCATCCACATTGTTCCAGAATGCTTGATGGCTATCTAGATATAATAAGCCCAGTTCTCGATGCCACCAGCGATGTGTGAGTGTCCCTGTTTCACCGTACTCCTACCAGAACCATCTTATAAAAAAGTATTTATATTTATTTTGTACTGACTAACCTAGAAACTAGAGAGACATGGAAGCAGAAAGGTGAGTTGGGAGACTACTATCATAGTCAAGGCCTAAGTGAAAAGGGCCTGGATTTCAGTGATGACGAATTTAACAAACTCAAATCCATCATCAAACATTTACTAAGCACCTACTATGTACCAGCCTTGTACTAAATATGTTAGTACCCAATTTCATCCTCTCACTATCTCTGTAAGATTATATATTATTGATTTGATTACATAACTAAGGAAACTGAGACTTAGGAAATTGATATGACACACACAAGGTATCTGAAGTTTCGGAGCTGGGGTTCAAATATAGACTTTCTGAAGGGACAGCTGCCAGAAGAATAACAAAAGAAAAAACCAGAGTTGTTAGTGACCAAGTAGAAATAGGAGCTAAGGAAGGTAGCCAAGGTAACAGCAATATTGGGTGCCTGCTCATGAGTAGGGTTCTGTTTGGCTAACCATCTAAGTTCCTGGCTAACTGTTCTCTCTTCCAGGGGACGCTGACAGTTTCAGCAAAGTGCGGCCTCCAGGAGAAAAGCCAACCATCATCCGTCCCCCAGTGAGGCCCCCAGACCCTCCCTGCCGGGCAGCTACTACTCCCCAAAAGCCAGAACCAAAGCAAGATGTTGTGGCTGGCAATGCAGGGGAAATCCCATCATCTGTGTAAGCAGGGTTGTTCTTCAAATTTGACCTAAGGTCTGGTCTGTCTTAGGCTACCAGGAATGCTCTTAGGATCACCATATATAGCTGCTAAGGATGTATAGAGCTCAGCCCTGGGGCATCATTTACTTCAGAGTTTTGGGGAATATCATAGGCCGGCCCTATTTGGAGTGTTCCACTCAACACTCAAGCTGAGAGATTTCTGTAAAGCTGAAAACTTTGAACCTTAGTACATGTTAGGAGGCCCATTTTTCTTAGCTGCCTTGATCTCTGTATGGCCATATGATTACCTTCTGTTTTTAGCTTCCTTGGCTCTGGACTTTTTCCCCCTATTTTCTTATTATTGCTGCTGGTTTTAAAAGTAATTTAATGAAGAGATTTATTCATCATACTTGTGCTTGAGGCTATTTTTTTCTTAGTAAGCAAAGAGTATGACTTTTCAAAATCTTTCAAAATGACTCAGGTTCCTCAAAGAGCCTCTTGCAGAGTAGGAGCTGCACTGACGTCCAGCAGGCCTTCCTGAGGCTGGGCTGAAAGCCAAGGAACCAGAGAGGGAGCGACTAGGATAGGAGCACAGCAGTGCTCAGGGAGTAGCCTTGCTTGGCCACAACTAACCTGGCTGGCCTTTTCTTGGTGACTGAGACCCCTCTCAGTATACTACCTCCTGGTCTTCCCTTTTATTTTGTCTCTTGCTTTTCATAATTGTAAAATGGGGGGAAGAAGAAGAACAAAGCCTCTACAGCTTCAACTAATTAGCTAAACGTATTTACAAAATGCCAACAATTACACTTTGAAATCGAAACTGATTTCACTTATTTCCCCCAAGAAAAACCTGAATTTGCATATACTCAGACCGTTCTGCATCAACAGGGACAAATGGTGTCTGCTATGGCCTTGAGGGTGTCTATGGGCTCTGAACCATTTCACATTCTGATACTTGGGTTTCTCCTGAGACCCAGGTCCTTTGTCAGCAAAGGTGGGGCCTGGTATTGGTGGCCCATCTGGTTCAGAGTTTCCTGTCCTTTCCACTGGTCATTGGTTCTCACACATATTCCAGAGCAACTCATGGGACTTGTTTGGCTTCTGTTTGCAGGGTGGCTTCTAGGACCAGGTTCTTTGAAACAGCTTCCCGGAAAACAGGAAGGTAAGAGACACAGGTGACCAAAGAGAGACCAAATCATTTTTTAATAAATTCATCATGAGCATCCCATTTGCGTTCACGCTTATATTCTCTCCCTTTGTTTCTCTATGGCTCTAAGTCTCTCTGTGTTTGTTGCTTTCTCTTTCCCAGCTTTTTCTCTCCATCTCTTTTTGTCTGTCTCACTTTTTCTCACTTTGTCTGTTTCTTTTGCCTCTTTGCCTCCTTGTTTCTCCATCTCTTTGTTCCCGTTCCTCTCTCACAAACACATGTGTGTGCATGTACACATGAGCACAAAGACACATGCACACCAAGCAGTATTGCAAAAACTTTACATCCAATATAGGTCTTACCTTTTCCTTAGTTTACTTATTTAGAACCTATTTAATATTCTAAAAGGGCAGCTGACAAGGATATGTAGAATATAACACTCTAACATAAAGCATGGCCCCCATTTCAAAGGTAAACATTAAACTTAGGCAATGGTTCTCAAACTGGCTGCACATCCAAATCATCTGGAAAGCTTGGAGGGATAAAAAAATCACAGATTGGTGGCTCTCCCTCTAGACCCACTGAAACAGAATATCCAGGAGTCAGGTCTGGGAATCTAGTTTTTTGTTTCCTTCAATCCTCCCTCCCTTTGTTCCTTCTTTCCTTTCTTCCTTCCTTCCTTTCCATTATTTTGTTTTTAAAACTTCTCACTTGCTGGTACAGACTGCCCAAGGCCTGTCATTTGGGACCGTTTGGACTAAAACACCTAGAGAAATGGTTGCTTAGCCTTCAGGGACTCTGTGAGTTTGTTCCATGTTGCATATCAGTTAGTTTGAAATTTTGCTTTCTGATAGGTGGACAGGGGTGTAACTCTTCTAGCTGGCTAGTTAAAAGCAGAACAATGTGCCTTTCCCAGCAGTGGAGCTGGGGTAGTTTTGATATCCTCTAGTCAGAACTATGGGACCTGACTCACTAGGACATGATTCTACACGGCAAGTCATCCTAGCTCTACTTGGCAGGGAGCCGCCGGGTGCCTTAGACTGGGCCAAATTCTCCTTAGACAATAATTTACCATCTATTCTACCAGAACGGATGAAAGTAAGGTCAAGTCCCCAGATTTCTTCTACTGATAACATGAAGATAAAAATTTCCACTGAGGAAGTTTTTAAAGTAGGCTTACCCAAATGTCTACCTTGAGAAATAAAAAGAGAAAAGGAGTGAAGGGAGGGAGAGAGAAAGGGAGAGACACCCTAATATTCTTAATAAGGTATATACCCATCAGCAGGTCTACTTCCTGGTGGTTCTTCCTCTCTCCCTAGGATAAGCCATTTGAGAAATAAATACCAAAGAAATAGAATACAGTAAACTGGAATGAACAGAATGAACTGGACATGTCTAAAGGAAAGCTTTTTAGAGGCAGTTATACTTGAGCTGGGGCTTGAAAGATGAGAAATACACGGAAAAACGTGGGGGGGGGGGCGGCTTGATCTATAGCCTTGGACAGGGAACCAAGGCATCGAGAAGGGAATATGTGAGAGCCATGAACAAAGTCCAGTAGAATTTTTAAGGCAGGCTGACTTCCAATAGGGAAGCCATAGCGAAACTGGTGTTGAGAATATGCAAAGATTGGTAGCTATTGCCAATGTGCTGGGGATTTGTCAGCCCACATTCAGAGAAAGACCAAAGTGGGTGCACCTGCCTGCCAATGTTTCATTAGCCACCATCCTAAGTAATCCCAGGTTCCTCCCACGCAGCATCCACCTAGGGAGAGCATCCCTTCCATGTAGGCCTCCACCTTGTAACCACCACTTGCGTCAGTGCATCCACATGCTGGCCCCTGATCAACATCCTCAGACTAGACACACAGTCAATCCCAACTGTGCTCATTGTTACCAACTCTTCTCTCTTCTCTAATAAAATAAAGATCTGTTTAACCGCTGTCCTTCCCCTTTTTGCTTCCAATTTATATATGTGACTGTAGCCTGACCTTTGAATGACATCTCTCATTCATTTATTTCCCTCCCACAACAATTTTTAAAAAATAATTCAAAAGAAAATGAGTGGTGGTTCATCAGGCAGAGAAGGAGGGGAGGACACTTCAGGGAGGCAGAACAGCTTATTTAAGACAGATTCAGAAGTGTTTAGTGTTCCAGTTTGGCTAGAAGGTGGGAATGAGAAGAGGAAAGTTAAGCTGAAGGTGAGACCAGGAAGATGGATTGGGGCCAGGTCATGAGAGCCTTGTATGACAAACCAAGGTGTTTGGTCTTTGTACTGTAGTCGTGGGCAAGGGAAGGCTTTTAAGCATGGCAGTGCATATTCTGAGCTGACTGATTTGTAAAAGGATCACTCTGGTGGTAGTGGGGAAGACAGATGGGAGAGTAAAGACTAGAGACAGAGAGACCAGTTGGGAGACTAATCATCCTGGCAAGAGGTGGTGAAGCCCTGGCCTGTGGCATTGCCAATAGGAATGGAATAAGAAGTGACAGATTTGAGATAGGCTCAATAATACTTGACTGACTTTTCAAAGAAGGGACATTGGAGAAGGACTGAGACAGAGAAAAGTCTAACTTCGGCAATCAAGTAGATGGTACAATAAATAATCGTGAAGGAGCAGGTTTTATGGGAAAGTTGCTGTACTCAATTTTGGACACAGTGATTTTGAAGACACTGTAGGACATCCAGGTAGAGAGGTTCAATGGGTAACTGCAACTTAGGCTATTAGTTAGAGCTCGACCTATATAGATTTCGGGGTAAAGCTGTTGAGTATAGCCACTCCAGGGGGGCTATTCACATATACTACGATGTGAATAATAGCCCTTTGGTGGGGGTCCCCAGTATTTGGTGGTAATTGAAATCTTGGATGGGAGTAATATCATTTCAGGGAGTAGGTATAAACAGACTCAAAAGAAAAACAGAAGGCTGAGGACATAGCCCTGGAGACCAGCTGTTGTGTAGGATGCTGTGGCCATACCATAGTGGGCTTTGTTTGCCAAGATTGTCTCTTCACCCCTGCTGTACCCAGACAAGGATAATTTAGAACTGATTGAAGCACATCAAGAGACTTGGCAAGGCTGGTTTGGTCATCAAGACAAAGGAAGATTCATCTTTCCCGTGGTACTTGCCTACCTCCTCACCCTTCTTCCTATTAGAGATAATCACAAAATGTAGTCTGTCGTCTAGGGCCAACTTCTCTGGGCCCTCCTAGCCTCCCATAGTCTGGTACTCAAAGGATTGTTCTGGAACTTGAAATATGTCTTCTTGTCTGTGATAATAGGGAAGTAGCCCAACATTATAAGCATGGATCTAGATGCTTTGAAACATCTAGGCAGAATCTCTTCTCCTTTTTTCAGATGACCTCTTTGGCACTGGAAAGCATGGATCTAGATGCTTTGAAACATCTAGGCAGAATCTCTTCTCCTTTTTTCAGATGACCTCTTTGGCCTGGAAAGGTCCCCCAACCCCTTGGTTTGCATTTCTAGTCCTGACTGCTAGAGTCTTAGTGAAATATCTTTCTTCCTTTATCCACAGTTCTCAAGGCAGACTTCCTGGAGATGAAAGTTGAGGCCACAGGTATGTAGTCTGCCACTGATTACAGAACCTTGTTCCACATAAGCCTTCTTTATGGGATCTGATATTTTGAGGACTTGACTACCATGTAGGTCCAGAGGGTGAGAACTCACCTCTATGCCTCAATTCATTACCCTATCAATTGCATGACACTTAAACTTAGTGCCTTTTGATTCCGAGGTTTTGTATGATTTTAAGTCACCTTCCTTTTTCCTTTCATTCTCCCCTAGCCAAATTAGGATGTAGTTTTACAGATTGCCTTTGAATCAAATTCATTAGGAATCCTAGGCTGTGACATTTTGGACAGGTACATTTCCTTCTCTGAACTTCAGTTTCCCAGTTTGTAGAAAGATATCCTTTAGGTCTTTAAGGAAACCAGTAACCTACCTTTTGCTATTATAACAGGTGCCAAGATCACATCCATTATGTGATCCATATCACTTGCCAGAAGTAGGGAGTATAATATGTGTTTTAACTCAACAAATAAAGGAACAAAGTTCAGAGGGGCTAAGCGATTTGCTAAGGTCACAGGAGACTCAGAGGTCAGGGAACTTACTTTCCCTACCTAGGAGTTCTGATTGCATGACTATCAGATTGCTGGCATGACATGAACCCGGCACACACATAAATGAGATCTAAGCATCTGGAGCTTGGCTTTCCATGTGCTCCCTACCCTTCTTTTTCGTCCTATCACTGCCAGGCCTCAGAGTTCCATGGGTAGATAAGCTTCTCCTTATCAATCCCCATGGAGTTGAAGTTCCAGTAAAAGGAAGTTTGGAGTTATTATAGGGCCGTAAAGGCAGTGGGCATGATGCAAGGGGGTAATCTCAGAGGTCTTAGTCTCAGGCTTCTGCTTCCCCAGGTAGATTTTTTGGGAATTAGAGTTGAGGTCAAAGGCACAAAGTCTCCAGTCCTTATCATAGCACCATCCTAGGCCTCTTTCGTGGGATCCGATTTATAAGGGCCTTTTCCCAGAGAGCCTCCGTTGCTCAGAAGATGAGCTACCAATCGTAGCCTTAGTTACCTACCAACAGAGGCCCCACCACTCGGTGACTGTTCAGTGTTTAACCAGCTAATTGCCTCCTCTCCTTTTTCTCTTTTAGGTTTTAAAAGCCATGGCCTCTGGGGACCCTTTCCAGGTTCTGAAAGGGTCTTCTTCAATCCCTTGCGTGTGGAATCATTTTGTGCTGAAGAACAGCTCCTTCCTGGCCCTGCATCTTCAGGCTCTGGGGGGCTATAAAATAAGGGGCATATGTCCTAGACACATGTTTATTTCTCCTTTGTATTCTGTCTTCATCCCCTCAGAAGGTCTATCTCGAGTTCCTGTAACACTGTGAATGGTTGGACTCCCTCAAGCCAAACTCTGCCAAAACCAAGATATTCATTCACCTGAGTTGAAGAGGGGAGCCCAGTTTTCAGCTCTTCTCAGAACTTCCTGCTTCCTCAAAAGGCCATTGAACTCTGTAAGATTTTGGGCTAAAGACCAATCTCAGGGGTCTGTCCCTGAACTAAAGGCCACTTGTTTTGGAGCCATTGTTTATCTTGGTTGGAGGGGAGTAGGAATGATTGCCAAACATTGGAGAATCTTAACATGTCTCTTACTGAAGATATGGACACTGGTGCCAGGTCAGCATTCTGGCACTGCCGTATGTTTCCAAGAGCCTGTCTGTTCCTGTGGGGCCAGACAGCATGGGTGATGCCCTTTAAAACCCCTCCATGTGGACTTAGGAAGGTTGCCTTACCCGCTCTTGCATACAGCCTCTTAGGACAAATCTGTTAAGCATGTTTTGCATGTCAAAGCCTAGGTCTTTTTGGATTGTTTTTTCTTTTGTTTTCTCCTGACAGCTTCCTTTCCAAGAAATCAAGAAAAAAGAAACAAAAAACAAAAGAACAAAAGCTGAAAAAACATTTCTTTTAAAAAGGCAGACTGTGTTTGTCATGTAGGAGTTCCATTTTTGGGTTAAGTGCTAGAAAAATTGTTAAGGTGGATTGAGGCCAGGCATCTGTCACTGTTGCTTCATGTTTACCTTCTGCAGATAAGCTCTTTTATCTCCTGAAAGAAGCAGTTCTTAACCCATTGTCTATGGATTCAGGAACTCCATGATGTCCCTGAGGTGGTATGTGGAAATCCACAACAACATGCCTTTTCTGAGGAGATGTTCCATAACATTGTACTGAATTTCAAATGGGCTTGTGACACAATATAGGTTAAGAACCACAGCCCTTGAGATAAAAGAGTCATTTTACAACCTGTGAAGTATTTGATTGGAAGGGCTTTTCAAAATCATTTACTCTAAATACCTAGTTTACAGTTGGGGAAACCAAGGCAGAGCAAGTTATGACCACACTAGGACAAGACCCCAGGTCCCTGGGCTCCTATGCAAGATTTTTTCCATTACACCAGACTTACCTAGCAAGTATCCTTAAGGTCGGTGGCTTTAGTGGCTATCATTTTGGGGGTTTGGCTTTTACCCTTTCTTGAGCCCCCATATTTGTGACCAAGTAGAAAACTTCAAGACATAAATCCCTGTTCCCCTTCATTCATCATATCAGTCATTAGAAAGGAACTAAAACAAAATTGATGTAGTAGGTCAGAAGCCCGAGGAACAAACAATTCTCATTCTTGTTTGTTAAAGGGAACCTGATAGAATATCAGTACTTGTGTTTCTATGCAGATGACCGGGCCATTGCTTGCCTTTAGGGTCTGTTTAATTATTAATATAATGTGGCACAGTGTGAGAGAAAAGGCTTTCTTACCTCTACTCTTCTAGCAAGGCCCTGCTAGTGCACTGATTGTAGTACTGAGAGAAACACAGATATGGATATAGAAAGTGAGCAAGCGTGCATACACACACACGCCTAGGTCAGCTCCTGAGGTGCATACTGGAAGGTGGCAGTCACTTTCAAGAGTGAACTCCAAACATGGTTCATTGGTGAAAATGTAGGCCAAACAGAGAGCCTTTTTGAAAATTGAGTGGAAACTCGATGCTTTTCTAAACCAAGGAATGCCCAAGTGGACTCTCCACTCTGCCCAGACTAGAAGACCAATTTGCTAAGAAAACAGGAGAAAGAGAGCCAAGTGCCCATCATTTCACCTGCTGGTCATCCCCAAAGGGAGTCTCTGTGAGGCCTATACTGTCCTCACCTAGGAAGTGCTTGTTGAGCCCTGGGCTCAGAGCTGTGGCCTCCCTGCCCTGTCTCGTTGTGTGACTGACAAAAGCAGGCAGGTGTGCAGATTCTGGCTATAGAAGTAATAGCTAAGAGGGCCTCAGTACCTTTGAAGATGGTAGAGACATGGTTTGACTCTGGTTTTCTTGGAGGAAAATACCACAATCATCAATAATACAAACACTGGAAGATTACTGAGAGTCAAAAAAAAAGCTGCTTGCGACCCCAGTGGGAGAGATGTCCCAGAAACATGGCCATGAGATCCTTGTTTGTTGCCTGGGACACAGATCTACCAATCTGGCTGGAAGCCAGGAACCAGTGGCTAAGTAGCTCTGCCCCTGCCCTGGGCTACACATAAAGAATGCCAAAGAATGAACCTCAGTGCCTTCCTTTGGCACTCTGACTGAAAGAGCAAAAGCTTTTGTGGTGAGGCACACTGTCATGGAATGAGACTGGCTTGGACCAGGATTAGAAGAGGCTATGAGGAGAGAGTAATAGTGGAAGAGTGGCACCTTCAGAAAATGTTCAGCAAACCTTGGCCAGAAAGTTAAGAGAAACTGGCAGTGGATGAACTGAAAGTCTTGAACTGGCAGTGATAACTAAGGAAGCTAACATTTATTAAGCACATACTAAGTGCTAGGTACTTCATAGGCATTATCTCATTTTGCCCTTACAACAATTATACAAGCATTATTCTCATTTTACAGAGAAAGGAATTATGGCCCGGGGGCTAAAGGAACCAGTTCCAGGGCACATAGAAAGTAGATAACAGAACTGTGATTTGAATTCAGGCCCCTCTGACTCTATACCCCATGCTGTTTGCCCCTTGCCACACTTGAGTAGGTGTTTGAATAGAGGCACATTACTAGAGCGGGCATGACTCTTGACTCTTGCCTGCCTAACAAAATATTAAAAGGCAAGCATTTGATGGGGGAGGGTATGCAGGCCCACTTTATAGGGGAATGAAAACTAGCCGGAAGACACTCCTGAGCTGGGTGGGCATTCTCTTCACGTACAGCTTACCCATCCGATAATGTTTATAAAAGGATCACCTAGTTTTACCGTGTGAAGTGAAGGATTTGTTTTTTAGTTGCTAGCTGTTAAGGCCCTGGCTTAGCCATTTCTCAAAGGGAAAAAAAGGTCCTCATATGTGTCTCTGTATTTTGCCAAGGTGGTAGCACGTGCAGTTTGAGCCGAAGAGACTGGCGGCACACACACATGCAGTTCGAGAAGTGGGAAAGGTCTCAGTGCCTCTGCAGTACCTGATGCCTTGGACTCAAATCCCTACAAAGTTTTTCTGTGGTTATAGTAAAAGTCAAGAGATGGTTTACAAAGAGAAGTATTACTGAATTCTTATTTTTCAAGTCTTTGTTTAAAATAATGGTTGGGGGTGTCTAGCCACTGAGGAGCAAAAATCAGCATACAATTTCAATAGTAAAATAGTGTCATGCAGAATATTTCTAAAATATTCAGCTATTGTGGGAAAGTATTATTCTCTTTACAAGAAGTTCTTTGATTCTGTAATAACTAGGACAAATAAAGTAGTAAAGGAAGAAAGTAGTTCTGTGACTAGGAAAAAAACTGCTTTCAAGAGAATGTAGATCAATTATACACTACTTTTAAAGTAGCTGCAGATAAGTGGCCTTGACACATTAGAAGCCCAGAAAAAGCTTCGGAAATAATAAATTGCAGAGAGAAGCAAGCTACCTTAAAGATATGTTTTTGATGAAGAAGAGTCCTCATTTTCATGGGGAAATGCAACACTTAACGCCAAGGACATTAATAGAGGGCTGGAAAGATGGCTTGTGTGAAATACATGTGTGACAACCAATAAAAGAATGAAATCCTGGGGCCCATTCATGTGACTTTCAATAAAGTATGCAGACTATCTAGTATAATGGCTTCCATCTGCAGTTTTGTCATGGAAACAATCTTTGAGCATATCGGGCGTGATGGTGCATGCGGCCACTACCTCCTGCTTATGCTGTCTTTTATTATACAAATCTCAGGCAACCTTGGCACAGGATTCTTTTGGACCTAGGAGTCTCAATCTACAGTCCACTCTGAACCACGGCCTTGTAATTCCCTCAGGCCTCACAGCATCACTGTGTCAGGTGACAGACCCATCTTACAGAGAAGGAAACTTGAGGCTCAGGGAGAAGACAAATTGTTCGCCTAAGATTCCACAGCTAGCA
>JAQIFY010001346.1:0-14254 GCA_028533085.1 Varecia variegata | reverse complement strand
CTCACTTCCGACGGTCTGGGATGGTGCGGTGGACGGCGGTGCTCTTGCCGGTGTAGGGTCCCTGTCCTCTTTGGGTCAGTGCATTCCATTCTCCCGCCGTGGCGGGGGTTACGGCAATTGTCTCAGGACTCGATGGGGCCCAGGAGGATGAGCCCGCAGACTGCTGGGGTGCAGGCCTTTCTTTCTGGAAGTGGTGGTGTCACTTTCTCGGTAAGGGAAACCGCTGGTGGCCATTATTACCTCCGCGTGAGGAGACCCTGCTGAGGAAAATATCCAGCGGAGGCAGCGGAGTAGGAACCCGAGAGCTCGAGGTGGACCCTCAGGGCCCAGGCCCGCCCAGCACTTTGCTGCTTCCTGGGCCTGAGCCTATACGTTTCTTGGATTAAGCCAGATTGAGTTCATTTTGGGGATTTGAAACCAAAGAATCCTAATATAAAGTCTAAGAACAAAAACAACCTTGAGCTGAAACAATGAATCAAAACTAACAACAGGGATAGAATTTTTCTATTCATATTCCAAAGAAATGATTGCACAGGTAAAGATTAAAAACAATTTAGGAGTTTTAGTAAGCCACAAATTTACCACAGATTGCTAAAGTGCTGCCAAAGACAGGTAGCGTGAATGACTGTGGCAGTGAAGAATTACTGTGCGGGTGTGTAGGAGTGCAGGCAGTGAGGGGTGAGCAGGCTCAAAGGAGATGAACCATAACTCACCTGCCCTGGAGGTGGCAGGGACTGCCCAGCTGGAGGCCATCACCCTGTCTGGATGCTGGGAAGGGTCCCCTCCCTGGGCAGCTGGGTGCACCGATGACTGCTCAGTCCCTTCCAATTCTAGGATTTTATGGCTTTTAAGGTTCTATGATTCTCTCATTTGATGTTTGAAACCTACAGCCACCAAATCAATGTTACTACACCTAGCAATAAAGGCTACAGAAGAGCACTGCTCTGTGTGTATGTGTGTTGTTGTTAATGTCAGTTGTCCACATGCCCAGGTACTGTTCTGGGGCTGGTCAGGTTCAGGAGGAGGGGGACAGGACTGCCTGCACTGGGGCAGGGGACCTGTCTGGGGAACTCAGCTGGGTGGTGGCTTCCAGAGTCAGGTGGACAGCATACTGGGGCTGGGAGGTTTATCCCCAGATGGCACCAACCACCTGTCTGGCTGGGGCCTCCAGGCAAGCTGGCATGCAAGACAGGGTGACCAGAAGCAACAGAGGCCACCTGGATACCTGGGGGCAGGTGGCAGGGGGCAGGTGGCTAGAGACCCAGCTGTGCCGGCTCCAGTGGGAAGAGGCAGACTGAGGGCAAACTGTGCCTGTCGCTGAGTCCCACCAGATCCAGGTAGAGTCAGTTTGAACTCCTTTCTCAACACTAGGTCACCCTTGCAACTGGGGGTAGGGGTGCTGAGCCTACAGGTGAGGGTGGGGAGAAAGGGTGGGGAGAGGGGGAGACAGGAGCAGTGCCACCCACATTTCTAATTAGTCAAAAATTCTGTGAGGTTTCTCCCCACTCCTCCCTTTTCTGCTCTTACATAAGGCCTGCTTCTTTCTCTAGTTTTCTCACCTTTGCAAGGTGGGTGGCAGTTTGATGACTGTTTGTGAAGCATCTGTCACAATGCCTGCCCCATCACAGACCCCTAGTCAGGGGTAGCTCTAAGTAATTATTGATATTGATATTGAAAATATTATTATGTTCCCAGACACAAGCATCGTGGAGAAACATCCCCCTCAATTCCTCCTCTGACGTTGCACAGGACAGTTTGCATAATGTCCAGGACGCTGCCAAGAAAAGGAAGAGTCTACTCCAGTGAGGGCGGCCAATCTCGTGCTGTCAGCTGGCCAGATGGACCTGGAGTTGTTGCCCTGGGGTCTTGTGAGCACTGGCCAGCAGGAAGTGGCCTCCACCTGACAGAGTGTGTGGCCTTGGCCACTTGCCCAGCCAGCCAGTCCCTACCTGGACCTCCTGCTCCAAGCTGAGCTCCCGCTCCAGGCTGCATTCCACCATTTCTGTGGTCACCGGGAGCTTCTCAGGCAGCTGCGTGCAGCGCCGGATCAACACGGGGTTGCAGCCGTTCAGGAACTGGTAGCCGAACATGTCGTCTTCCTGCCAGCGCTTCATGACCCGCTCTACGGGGAGAGGAGCAGGGCCCAGACTAAGCTCCGAGCAGGGGACAGCCCGGGCCATGGTCCCCCTGACCCTGCCTGAGAGCGGAGTCCTTGCCTGGTCTCCTCTCCTGGGTGCTCGCTGGCCGGCTGGCCAGCCGCAGGCTCCACTCGCTGTGCCCAACCGCTGCCCCCTTGCCCGTCACTGTGTCAGACTGTGGCACCACCTTGTCTTCTCTGGGCTGGCCCTTAGTGGCTCAGGAAGCTGCCGGGTCACCCCTCTCTCAAGAACTTGGGTCGTTCAGCCCAGCGTGGAGGGGGCCAGGATAGAGGGAGGAGAGCAGAGGGGAGTCCTGGGGGGAGTTTGCCAAGGCCAGTGCCCGCATTCCTGCCTCCTTAACGTCCTTCCCATGCCACAGCTGGCCCCTATGATGCCAGTGCTCTACCCAAACACGTCCTAGTGCAGAGAGACCCAAGGTAGCTTTTATGTAAATGCTTGCAAAACAAGCTAAGTTTTGCCTTTACTCTGTTCAGAAGCACTGCAAATGAGTAATTTATGTCGAGAAAAAGTTCTGATATTTTTGAGACTTTTGATGAGGAAATGAAGTCGAGGATGCCCGAGCTTGAATGTCCAAGGAGGGGAAACCTCTGGGCATGAGGGTGGGCACGAGGGTGACCACAGTGAGGCAAACGTGGGGTGCAGGGGTGCCAGACAGGGTGACCTGGTGGTGAGGCTTGGGCATGGTGGTCCTGTTTTGCAGTGGGGTGGGGCAGCCCTTGCCAATTTTCTGGCAAGTCTCAGTCAGGAAAGTGGCATCCCCTCTCCCCAGAGCCCCCAAAGGCACACTCACCGGAAATAGTGTTGCTGATCTTGACGAAGATTTTCTCAAAGTCAGCAAAGTCACTCCAGGAAGACTGGAACATGTGCATGAAACGGTTGATGAACAGGTTCTCCATCCTGCAGGCCAGAACGCAGGTCACCTCCACGCAGGCCGCCTCGCCTCCCTCTGCGCGGCCCTCACACCCAGGTCTCGGGGCCTCGCCACACACCCAGGCAGCTCCGAGGGGGCAGGTGACTGGCCTTGTGTGTGCCTATTCCCAATGCCCCTCCTGCCGCACCCCCCCATGGAAGAGACCAGGTCATTGCCCTCCAGAACAGGTGACAGGGCCTCGAATTCCATCCAGGCCTGTGTTCATTCATTCACTCATTTATTCATCAGGCATCTGCTGCCCCACGTGGTGGGCCGGGTCCTGAGCACACTTCCAGGGCCAGGGCACTGTGCCTCCCACGCAGCTGCTCTACCGTGTGCCTGGATTTGGGGGGGACGAATAGTTCAGTTGCGATAAATGCTCTTTACTTGCTGCTAACCCTGGCTCTGTGTCTTGTCTGAGGACACAAGCTTCCAAATGCCCATTACACAGGCATGGAAACCCAAGGCAGGAGCTTGCTAAATTCAAAATGCAGGCTGCGGGGACCAAGGGAGTGGATGTTAGTAGCCTGAGCAATAATCCTAGGGTTTCCTGGAGGAGGCGTCCAGGAAAGGAGAAGAGGGGAGAGGCTGCCCAGCCTTCCTGCATGGCCCAAGCAGACCGTAGGACAGAGGCGTAGGAATTCTGGCTGGTGCTCACCGGGACACACTCTGCCTCAGTTTCTCCCTCTGGCACGCACAGCTGAGAAAAATGAAAGTGACAGGCTATCCTGTCCCTCCCCACGGTCAGTGCTTGCTGCCTGCTCCTCCAGCCTGACCCTGGCTGCCCCAGCTTGTGCTCTGTGCCCCTTCTGTGCTGTGGGCTGAATCGTGCCCCCCACCCCGATTCATGTGCTGAAGCCCTAACCCCCAATGTGACGGCAGTAGGAAGTTGTATGAGGTCCTGAGGGTAGGGTCCTCAGGATGGCGTTAGTGTCCTCATAAGAAGAGACCAGAGAGACCTTGTTCATTCTCATTCTCTCTCTGTCTCTGCCATGAGACAATGCAGCAAGACCACGGTGGGACGTCTGCCAGCCAGCACGAGGGCCCTCGCCAGGCTGAACTGGCTGGCACCCCGATCTCGGACTGCCAGCCTCAGGACCGAGAGAGAACTGTCTGTTGTTTAAGCCCCCGCCTGTGGTGTTTGGCTTGGCAGCCCCGGCAGACCAAGACGTCTCCTGCCGGGTCCAGGGGCCTCCGCATACCCTCCCGACCCAGTAGAGTCAGAGGACTGGGGGGCGGGACGGTTCTGTCCGGAGTGAACCTGGCTGACAAGACGGAAGGCTCAGTGACATCCAGCTCTGTTGTCCCAGGGACGCCAGCCGTGGCTGTGCATGAAGGCAGCAAGGTGGAGGGACTGAAGGCAAGGAACTCCTCGGACAAGCAGGAGACAAGGTCTCTCACGGCCCTGCCAGGCCCAGGCAGGACACCGATGCCTGCTCACACAGGGCCTCCTGGGTCCCTCCTCAGGGCAGCAAATGCTTCTCTCCTTGGTACTGGCCACCCTGGGTCCCCTAGGAGGCCATGATGCTCAGGAGAGGGTCCTGGGGGCCAAGATCCCCGTGAGACGGGATGAACAAGTCCCTGCATATGGCCCACAGGACGTGTTGCCAGCAGTTGCTGGGGCACAGCCTGGGTTGTGTGGTCTCCTGACAGCTGCCCACAGTAGGCGCTCAGCACTACTGCCACAGTGGGCGGCCGGGCCCTGGAATGGCCCCAGCGAAGTTTTTCTCAGCCTTGCTGCCTCCTTCTCCCCCTGCACCCCTCCTTAGCGGATACCCTGGGACAGAAACCCTTTCCAAGGAAGAGAGGTAAACCTGTGGCATCAGTGTCAGTCTGGGTGTGCAAAAGGACTTATTTCTGGGACAGGAGAGGCCTTCCCAGGCCCTGATCCCCTCAGGGCCCAAGGATAGTCCGGGCCCAGGTGGTGCCCAGGGAAGAGGTCCCGTCCTGGCTGCGGGAGGTCCCAGCTGGCTGCTCACCCCGGTTCTTGTGGGGAGCTGGGAGTGCGTTACCATCCCCCCAGCTGGGTCTCTTTGACTTCAAAACAGAAGGCTGGCACTGAAAACAGGCTGGGTGTGGCAGTTCTGAGGAAGCCACAGATCCAGGAAGAAGTGAGTTAGGAGGAACGTATTTGCATGTCATCTAGAGGCAAAATATTCCTGCATGCTTATAGACAATTAGAATATTCAGGGCTTCAAAGGTCTGTTCTTGCACAAAGGAGGAACCTGCAGCCCAGGGAGGACACCTGGCTCGTCCAAGGCCCACAAAGTCTGACAACGACATGGCCAGGCAGGACCCTGATGGCCTAACTGTGGCTTCCTCCTGAGCTGGGCTGTGGCCCGGGCTGGGCACAGCTGTTGGTTGCAGGGCGGTAGCGCTGCTTCCTCTGCCCCCTGCCCTCTCCTCCTCTGACAGCTCCTTATGTTCCATTTCACAGATTTGCTGTGCAGGGAGGGGGCAAAGCCTACTTAAGGACTGCTGGCCTCCCTCCAGGCAGAGCAGGTGGCTAAGAAAAAACAAGTGGCCAGTTACCCAGAAATGGCATGGAGACCAAGCTGTCTGCAGCTGGAGGTTCAATGCAGAAGGCCTCTTTGGTGACCTCAGCCATGAGTTTCCGTTTTCTGCCAGTGGGCACCGCGTTTAACCTGGGGCAAAGCAGCACTGCCACAGCATGAGCCATGCGGGCCGCAGCCTGGCCATGGTCTGCGGGTTGTCCTTCTCCTGGGCCCGTGGGCTGACAGGCACGGGTGGGCAGTGCTTCCCCATCGGTCTGTGAGAGGGCTGGGCCAGAGGCTCTCAGAGCCCCCCACGCCCTCTGGCACGTACTGGGGCTTGGACACAAGAATCCTGGATGGGGCTGGGGGTCCACCAGGCCTAGGGAGAGAGGGAGGCGGTAGGTGCAGGTCAGCACGCAGCATCGAGGGCCTGGCCTAAAATCCTGGCCCCGTCACCTCCCAGCCAGGTAGCGCAGGGCAAGTCCCTTAACCTCACTGTTTCTCAGTGACCTCATCTGTGAAATGGGCATAACGAAGGCCCCTGCCTCATAGGGCTGACACAAAGCATTGGCACGTAAAAATAGTAAAATGCATTAGCAACTACTACGGTGATTATCACTTCCTGTTAACATTGAAGTGTGCAGCCTGGGCCGCGGTGTTCTGTGGGGCCGGAGGCCAGTTCGCATCCAGTCTGCAGCACAGCACTTTGCTCCCTCAGTGTAGTTCACTCAGCCCCTCTCTTCACTTCACACCCATTCATGAAAGCGCCTCTGCCTTTTCTCCTCCTCTTCTGTCTGCCCCCCGGAAAGTGCTCTCACCCTGGGCTCCAGCGACTTCTGAGTGGCTGCCTCTGAAAGGCCCTGGTCAGCCCTGACCACCCCCGGCCCCGATCTCTCTGAAGCATCTGACAGTTGACCTGTCCTTTCTGGACATTCTCTCAATGCAGAGCCCCCCAGGCCTTGCCCCTGCTTCAAGCCCCCATGGCCCTGGCCACCCAGGTACAGGCCAGGCTCTTTGCGCACCTCCCCACCTTGGCAGCTGCAGCCCCACTTCTCTACACAGGTCCCCACGTGGGTCCTCCTGGATCACTGGGGTTCTCACTGCCATGCTGCCCAGAAGGCTTTCCTCTCCACTCCTCCATTTGGCATGGTGAACTCCTATGCATCCTTTAAGACCCCGCTTGGTCATCTTCTCTCCTGGAAGGCTTTTTCCTGATGCTCTTCCCCTAGAGTCACTCCCTTCCTGCCTGAAGTTTCCCCAGGACTCCTTTCCTAAGGAGTATCTGCCACGTGCTATCATGATGAGCTGTCCTTGGCTTGGTCCCCATGAGATTGTGAACTTCCTGGAGCGGGGACAAAGGGGCCACTTTTGATTCATCTCTGTCCCTTACACCTCAAGAACTCAATAAGCATTTGTCAAAGGGAGGACAGCCTCCTCCCGGGGGTGTGCGGGAAGCCCAGAGTAGACAGCAGACAGGCGCTGACCGTGCCCGTGAAGGAAGCTCCCCTGAGCTCAGGAATGAAGGTCCTACCAGGCACCCAGAATCGAGACACTGGTGGGAACTCGCCCACTGCGCGCCAGGCATCGCCACAGGGCATTGCCTGCCTGCATTCCTTTAAATCTCACAACAATTCTACGAACTAGGCATCATCGTCCTCGTTTTATAGGAAGAAAAGTGCAAGTTGGAAAAGTTAAATAACTCTCCCATGATGGCACAACTTGAGTCTTAATTCAAACCCCAGCTGGCCAGGCTCTAAAGAAGGCAACCTTTTGCTTTTAAAGGGTAATTAGAGATGAGGATGTGTGACGAGGGAGAAGTGGTCCAGGCGGGCCCGACCCCGTTACCAGTGGGAGAAGACCAGTGCTGTCTTTAAGGGGAACTTTCTCTGTGTCACCGGGGCTGACAGATAGGGTCCCATTTTAATCTCACAACATCCCGAGTGGGAGCTGTAGTCTCATATTTCAGATAACGACACCGAGGCTCAGGGAGGTTAGACAGTTTGCCTGGGGTCACCTCCACTGGCCCAGGGCCTGCTCCCATGTGCCTCTCATCCCCGGGCAGGTCCATGCGAGCCGCTTCCCTGCTTTCACTCCTCCATCCATCCACCTAGCCCGTATCCCTCAACCATTCATCTGTCCCTCCCTTTCTTCCTCCCTCCCTTCAGCCATCCATTCACCATCCATCCCTCAACCCGCCCATCCCTCCGTCCCTCTCTCCCTCCCTCTACCATTACTGAGCCCAGGGAGCACTTTTCCCTGGAGTAGTAGCGCCTCCCTGATGTCGCTGACTCTCCATCCTTATCATCCTCTCTCCAAACTGCTCCTTTCACAAGGGCCTCCATCCTGCTTGTCCCATCCTAGTCTGGGGTCCGCCCTACGAAAGCCACATGGCTTTGCTCAGCATCACCAATCCCAGCATGGGGGTGAGGGGGATGCAAAGTCAGACATTAGTCACCATGATTAATAGTGTCCAGGTAGCAAGATGTCACGTGCTGCTGTGTTACTAATCCAGATGTTTGATTTTAATTTTTTTCCTAGTTGATCCAAATTATAGCAGGGGAAAAATGCCCCAGCTTTGTACCCAAACAGACCTGGAGTCATATCCTGGTTTTGTCAATTTCTGCCTAAATGATTTCAGGCAAATTCCTTGACTTTAACCCACTGGAGCCTCAGTTTCCTCGCCTAGAAATGGTCAATAATATTATTCACCTCCCAGGACTGTTGTGAAGCTTAAAATAGATGATTGTACCTAGAAAGCACCCATCCAAACAGACTGCCTGGGTTAGTGGTTCTCAGCCCTGCCCGCCTGCCGGACTGCAGACCCCAGGCCTGGGTCCTGCCCTTGGAGACGCTCACGTGGTGTGGCGCTGATGGGCACAGGGAGGTGCTGATGCTCCGCAGGCACCCCGAGGTTCAGGCAGGTCTCAGAACCGCGGATTCAGGGTTTTCCAGACTTGCAGGATTAAAAGCATCCCCTAAGTGTGCAGATCCGAAGGCCCTCTGGTAGCCCTGGGGAGAGGCTGGGGGACCCATATTTTTAACAATTGGCAAACTTTTAAAAGACTCTGTAATAATTCCAATGTGGACAAAGGAGCACAGTGGCTATTTCTGCCATTTATTAGCAGGGGCCCTTGTGCGAGGTCTTTGGCCTCCTTTCCTCAGGCTCCTCAACTGCAAAGTGGGGACAGTAGCTGTGCCTGCCCCCAGGGTTGCTGTGACGGAGGAACAGGGGACGCATGCCCTGGGATCATTGCCGGCATCTGGTCATTGTTACCGCGGAGCCTGCCCGGTAGGTGGTGGCCTGGACACTCTCTGCCCTCGAGGTGACCATAGAGGGGCTGAGATGTGGTGGGAACAAGGCCTTCCAACCAAAGACCCCTGCTTTGGGCTGGGAACACAGCCATGTCTGGCGTCTGGAGTCCTCCGTGTTGTGACCTTGTTCAGACATAGGCTACCCTGTGGTTGTGCACCAAGGATCCGCTCTACAGCCAAGACACACTCAAGGACGTTTGGGAAACGCTGCTTGGCTGGGCTGCACCTCTGCCCAAGGCCCCGCTAGGAAAGGAGGAAGGGTCCCACTCCCAGCCTGGCACTGGGAGTGCCCAGTGTCCTTAAGCTCTTGTAAACTCACGCTTTGGAGTAGTTCAGGACAAAGTCCACTCCTTTCTCACTGTCGAACTGGATATCACGGGGTAAATCCTTGTGGCATTTGGCGTCAATACTCAGTGGGAAGCCAGGGTTCCACTCCATCCACCTGAGTGGGAGGAAGGAGAAGAAAACTGCATTAAATGCACAGGCTGGCCCCTCAGGTGAAGGCTGTCCACACTGTCTGATGATGGGACATGGCAAGGACCCTTGGGCTGAGGAGTAGAAGGTCAACATATCACAGGCTGACCCTGTGTCCAGCGAGGTACTGGGACCCCTTCCCAGGTCTGGTGGCAGCCAACTTTGCTGTGCCTGGAGCGTCACAGTGGGAGACCTGAGACTGGGCTTGCTGCCAAGGGTTAGTAGATGATGGAGGTATGCACCAGTGCATGAAAAGGTCAGAGGGAAGCCTCAGGAGAGCGCACTTACAAAGTTATAATTAAGATGAAGGAATGAAAGCCAACGGTAGCAAAAATGAACAAGTGACTTCCTACTGCAGCCCGGATTAGACGGAGGTCACTGGTGACCACGTTTCCCACTGCACAGGACCTCCCTCAGTGGAAACCATCTCTTGTTGCCAGCGAGCTGGCTGGTTGATTAAAAGAGCTAAACCACATGAATCTTCTAATTCCCATTATTCCCATTATTTGTCCTTAATGTGTTACTTATCCTCTTTTTATTTCCTTTCATTCACTAAGTCATTTGAGACTGACAGCGTTGCAGGTTGCTGTAGTGTGTGCTGCTACTGTAAGGGAATAGAAATGTGCGGAGTTTTTGATTAGTTTAACAGTGCACTGATGAGAAGGACATGCTGGAAAACATAAGCAATCTACTTGAAAATAATTGTGTGTATCACCTAAGTGTAGGGGTGGTTCCAACAAGTAACAAGCTACCTTTACAATTATAATGTTTTGGCTTTCATTACTTCATCTTAATTATAGCTCTGTATGTTACTCATATTTAATATAATTTCTATTGTATTAATCTCATCTGTACTTTCCTTTTGGGTTTTGTAAAACAGAAGTTTAAGACCACAAGTTGGAAGAAGGTCACATATTTCAAATACAAATAGATGGGACTCTGAAAGATTTGTAGCTCTGTGCTCGAGCCTTGAATGGCCTTAAACCTGTTTCCGCTTTAACAGCAGAATTTTGCTTGGGCAGTATTTGCCCATTCTGGTGTCACTTATGTGACTCTAGTGCTGGACAGCTCCAGGAGAAGCTAGTATCCTTGTTCAGTCCCGTAGTTTTAGAATACCTTTTGTTGTTGAAGATGTGAACGAAGTGTGTATGTGCATTGACTGTTGAATTCACTTTTGTGCCATTTTTGTAAATACAATAGTTTTGTACAACCTCTCAAAAAAAAAAAGAGAAAAATCTTATGAAGATGCAATTAGTGCAATTAGAATGTAAGAAAACTTCCTGCAACCACAGAACGTGATTTCTGATTTAAGAATTCAATAGAGAAATGGAGAAAGAGAATAGTTACTATTAGATCTGATTGATCTCCTTAGTTAAAAGAAAAACTTTAGACCAATTAAATTTAACAGAGCTTAATTGAGCAAAGAACAATTTGAGAATCGGGCAGCCCCTCAACCAGAAGAGGTTCAGAGCAACCCAGGTGCTGCCACGTGGTTGGAAAGCATTTCTGGGCAGAAACGGAGAGTGAGGGACAGAAGTGGATGTGAGGTACAGACACGGCCAGCGGGACCAGCTCGGCATCTGCCTTACGTGGACATGGTTTGGACAGCTGGCTGCCTGTGCCTGGCTGAAACTCTGTGATTGGTGTTGCCATGAGAGTAGGCACAGCCTGTTTACACAGCCTGTTAGGTTACAGTTCACTGCGTGTGGAGAGACCTGTAGGCCAAGCTTAAAATCTGTAAGGAGGCAGCTTTAGGCTAAACTTGATTTAACACCTGAGAGACAAAATATGATCATTCAATAACTAATTATGGAGCACCTACTATGTGCCAGGAAGTGCTCTGCGAGAAACAGAAGAAAACATAACACAAATACAGGGCAAAAGCACAGAGACATTGAAGCCGTGAATGAACCGGTGAGAGACACGAAAGCCAGAGATGGAAGATCTGATATGAAAGAGTCAGAGTTCTAAAGGGAGAGAGAGGAATATAAGGAGAAGTGAAAAAAATCAACAAAAGAAAAATGTCCTTAAGCTAAAAAAGATTTCAAATTCCTGAGTAAGTCCTAGGTAGGGAAGAAATGGGAAAAAAGACACACCTAGATATGTATTAATTAAATTTTAAAATGTCCAAGAGAGAGGAGAGTAATAGAAAAGAAAGAGAAAGGAAGAAAGAGAGAGGGAGGGAGGGAGGGAAAGAGAGAGAGACTCAGAAAATTGATCAAACTATCATTAAATTTTTCATTTTCCTACAAATGACAAAATGACAAAAATATAGGGGAAGTATTTGTGTAACATTGGGGTGGGGAGAACTTTCTTAAGCAAAGCAGGAAATGCAAAGGCTACAAAGGAAAAACAATACCTACAGTTAAGAAACCAAAGAACTAGAATCTCTGGTGGCAAAAGCAACAGAAGACAAATGATAAATGCTGCACATGTAACAAAAGGACACTATCCTGATATAGAAAGCGCTCCTGTAGACTGATGACTAGAAGAGCCTGCAGAAAAATAAAGCATATAATTAGGCGATTCACAAAGGCCACGCAGTGCTGCTTAACTAACTCACCAGCGGCCAGGGCAATGCAGATTACAACCATCATGGGGTCTTAGGGGCTTTAGATTGCCAAACATTTATAAGATCAAGCTTATCAGATATTGGCAAAGGTATCGGTAAAAGTATCTTTTCATATACAATTGGTGGGACTGAAAATTATCATACAATTTTGTAAAAGGATTTTCCTCAGTATTTCTTAAAACGAAAAATGCTGATTTGGTCCAGCAATCCGAGTTCTGGGAATGGATCTGCCAGTAGTTAGAGCAGCACCGTGTCAAGATGTTTGTGCGAGGTTGCTTCTGGCAGCACTGTTGGCACAGCAGTGCCCCAAACAAACAAGCAAACATACACATGGCAGACAGGGCACTGGCTGAGTAAGCAACGGTACGTCCACAGAGAGCAAGACACGCAGCAAGTTAAGAAGAGGAAAACATGAGATACTATTTTACACATGTGAGATTAACAGGGATGAAGATGTCTCAAGATGTGAAGTGTGTTGATGGTGGGGGAAACAGCAACTCTCAGAAACAGCTTCTGGGGTGTAAATTGGCAGAACTCCTTTGGGAAACAATCAGCAATGTATAGAAAACTTACAAATGAATGTGGTCTGCAACCCCTGCAAGTCTATTCTAGGAATATTCCCTAGAGAAACTCCTCTAGGAGAGCACGGAGGGACGTGTGAGGAAGCTCACTGTGCCTTGGTTTGTGACAGCTAGAAATTCAAGCCAGCCCGCGCGCCCACTGCAGGAGAGTGCACGAGCATGGTGGGTTATGCAGACAACAGTGCGCTATACGGAAGTTAAATGCATGAATCATTATCTGTGTCAACCGGATGTTCTTTAAAACATAATGATGAGTGAAAAATGCAAGTCACAGAAGGATTATATTAAATGGTGCCTATTAAAAAACACAAACTCTACCACATATTGCTGTGTGTGCGTGCCTGCGACACACACAGACAGATGCAATCACGGTAAGAGAGCAGGGCCAGGGGGGGTTATGACCCGGGTCGGCTTCTCCATCTACCTGCGTGGCTGGATGCACTGGCTTTCTGACATGGGACTGTTCTTACTTGTTGCTTTCCTTCTAACCTCTAATCTGGAAGCCTGAGAAGTCATGTGAAAGAGGAACTCTAAGATTGTGCAGACTGTGCAAAGTTCAGTGCGTTCTAAACGGAAGTAGAGGAGCAGGTCTGAAAAAGACAGAGGAGCAGAAAGAGGAAGAAAAAATGATGATTAGATCTAAGAAAGGGATAAAATATCTCACCAGGAAGCCCTCTGCTCCTCTCCACAAGTCCTAGATTGTGATGACATTAAACAGCTCCCACAGAATTGGGCTAGTTTGTGTCCTGTTAGGTGAGTGGACAGCAAGTCCAATCCGGTCCCCACTAATTCATACTAAGGTGTTAATGGCTGATAACAAATTAAGTTAATTTTACAGGCACTTTATCTTAACCCAGTTCCACAGGCCAGAAGCACTAAGAGAACTGGCTGTAGAAGCTTTGCCACATGTAGCTGAAGTGGGGAGAAAAGCTGAGAAAGAAGCATAACAACAACAACCCTTTGGGATGGGAGGCAGAGCTCTAGGACAATGTTACGTGCACAGTATCAAGCATGAAGTCTCAAAACACCTCATTTGGTGCCTGAGCTGAGAGGCTTGCACACAAATACTCTAAAACAAATTGCAAATTCATAATCCTTAACATCACCCACAGTATAATCAGATTACCCTCCCATACCTGACACTAAAGACAAAAAGTTTTATTTTTAGCTTTTTTATTGTGAAATGGAATATATAAATATATGTATGTGTATATGCACACATACACTTATGCATCCAGAAAAATGCATAAAACACCGGTATAACCACCACCCAGGTTAAAAATCAGAACGTTGCCAGCACCCTCAACCCTCACCTTTCTCGATCAAGCCCCCAGTCCCCAGACCCCAGTAATCACCATCCTTGCTTTCATGATAATCATTTCCTGGTTATTGTTTGTAGTTCCACTACTATATGGCTCTCCAAACAATGTAATTCCAAACTTTATGCATTAGCCAGATACGTTGTTTCTGGCTCCTTTCCTTCAACATTGTATCTGTGAAGTTTGTCCATGTTATTCTGTCACTGGTTTTCCTTGCTGTGTAGAATCACGACAATTTATTTATGTAGTCTACTGTTGTTGGACATTGAGTTGTTTCCATTTCTTGGTGATCATGAATAATGCTGTTGTGAACATCAAGGTGCACATGCCCAGGAATAGAATTTTCAAGTCATAGATTATAATGTAGTTTGAATTTTACTAGATATTGCAAAATTGTTTTCCACACAGGTTGTATCAATTTATGTTCCTGCC
>JAQIFY010001345.1:0-14254 GCA_028533085.1 Varecia variegata | reverse complement strand
GGCAAAAGACATGAACAGAAGCTTTTCAAAAGAAGATAGACTAATGGCCAATAAACATATGAAAAAATACTCAATGTCACTAATCATCAGAGAAATGCAAATCAAAACCACAATGAGATTTCCTTTTTATTCTGTTTTAGTAAACATTTTAAACAGCATTGAAGTTATATTTTCCTTAGAGCTTTAATAGAATTCCTTTATGATACCATCTGAGGACTAGTGTATTTTTAAAAATTAGCTCTATAACATCTTTCTCTCTTTCTTCTATGATAATTGATCTGTTTAGATTTTCTCTTATTTAGGTCAATGTTGGGTATTTATGATTTCCTAGAAAATTATCCATTTTATCTAAGTGCTAAAATGTATTCTCTTAAAGTTGATAAAAGCATCCTTGCAGTTATAATTATTTTGTAAATTAGTCCTATTTTTCATTTTTCTTAACTTAGTGACCTATCAACTTATCTATTTTATTATTGCTATTTTTATTACCAGGTAATCAGCTCTTGGATTTATTAGTTCTACCAAATTCTGATTTTGAACTCATTAATTCCTATTCATTTACTTAGGGTTAGTTTTTTGTTTGTTTGTTTTTTGACTATTTCATTTTCTAATTTACTAATTAGATTCTTAATTTCTACATTGTCTGGGCTTATAAGCTCTATATTATGTTCTGTACCATTATATCTCTATTTGCATTAAGTTTATATTTATAGCTAAATGAACTAAATGTTCATTGCCATATCTTTTGTTGTAGGGTCTGCATTTATATCTTGTGGCTAAAGTTTTCTTTGTGTTTTCAAGACAAGTTCAAGGAAACTTAGACTTAGCATGTTGCAAACTATTTGTCATTTGTTCTTATATCTTTTTTTATCATTACAAAATAAATTTATTTATTTATTTATTTATTTTTTATTTCAGCATATTATGGGGGTACAAATGTTTAGGTTATGTATATTGCCCTTGACCCATCCGAGTCAGAGCTTCAAGTGTGTCCATCCCCCAGACAGTGTGCATTGCACTCATTATGTGTGTATATATGTCTGTATATCTTAATGACAGATTAGCTAGGTATAAAATCCTTAGATTAAACTTTCTTCTCTTGAGGATTTTATAGCAACTTTTAGAGTTAAAAGTTGCTTTGGAAAAGTTTGAAATGAATCTTATTATTTTCCCATAACAAATGACTAGTTTTAAATCCAAAATTTTGTTCTCTTACCTTTGAATGTGATAATTTTACCACAATATATTTCTTAGTGTTGATGAGTGCATAAACATTTTTTCCCATGGCACAGTGAAGGATAGTAAGTGTCCTTACTATCTATAGATCAAAGATTTTTAAAAAATTTTTTGATAAGATTACAAATATTTTTAGATATTTTCTGTCCCATTATTTCAGATCTCTTTATTTTTTGGGAAGGGGAAGAGGGAGACATAAATTATACCTGTGTTGGATTTCTTTTGTCTGCTTTCCATCTAATCTTCTAATATTTTTCATTTTATTGTTTTTGTTTTATTTTTCTCCTTTTCCTCAAGTCTATCATTTGTATCTTTCACCGTGTTTTCTGGTATATCTAATTTCTGCTTCAAATGTGTCCTTTATTTCCAAGATGGTTTTAATTAGTTTTTGTTTACTTTGTGCCTAACTGAAAACCCACATTCTGTCTCCTTTTATTGCTTTATCATATCTTCCCTCTTATTTTAGAGAGAAATTCTTTGAAGGCAATTGACATTCTGATTTTTAATTTTTATTTTTATGGTAATACATTTGCTTACAATTGTTATTTGCTCCATCAAAAATTTTTAGAATAAGTATATTTTATCTGTCAGTTCTTTCCATATTACTTTCCTTTGTAGTACTTTTGTAATGGTTTTTTGTTAGTTCTTTTGATTTTATTACAATTCATATTTGAATGAAGTTAAGACTTCCTAGACCTGCTATTCACTTTGAAGCTTCCTATAGGTTAAGGATAAAGACGATGCTTCAAGCTTGTGGCTATTCTCCTGATGACCCAGAGGTATGTATGTGTGTGTGGTTTTTATTTGTGTGTGTGTGTGTGTATGTGTATGTGTGTGACGTTTTTCACCTTCACTTTTCCTAACCCATTTAATCAACCTGGCAGTGTGGCTCACGATATGCAAAGTCTTTGATCCCTTGCCTGACTGACAAACATCTTCCGGCAAATTTGGCTTCTCTGTGCTATTTCTTACTTATCCTTAATTTCCCTGTTGCTTGAGATATTATGGCAAAATGAGTCAAGAGAAGTGATTGCTACCAGGCAACATTCTCATTTACAATAATTCAAACCAGAGTTCATTAGATAGGCATTCCAATTACTTTAGCGATCTGTGCTCTGACAGGATTATGGCTGACTGACATTTATAGATATGAGCATATGTTCTACATATCTTCCATAATGCTGTTAGACTTTTATTCAGTAGTTCTTTCTCAGAAATTTTGGTTAGTTATAGTTATCTCCTGATTTTGTTGAATATAGAGATAGTACTCTAGATGCTTATTTTCTTTGAATTTTGTATGATATCTAAGAGTGGAAAGGAGAAACCATAATCTTTTACTGCCATTTTGAAACTGAAAGTACTCATCGTTTGCAATATTCTGAGGATTCAAAGCAATGGAAAAATAAATTCAAAGCAAATGAAAAAAATTTTCATTGGTTTATTATAGAAAATCATATTAATAGCTTTTTCCTTGTGAATCTCCGCAATACTCTTTTTATCACTGCATTTTCATGGGTTCAGTGTTGGTCTTTTTTCTGCTTGCTGACAGGGGAAATATCAATTAAGAATTTGCCATCACAAAGGATTGGTGGTATGTTCTAGGTCTCCACCACTATCTCCTGGGAGTCTAGGAAATTATTTTTCTTTCTTTCTTTTTCTTTTTTTTTTTTTGTGATACAGGGTCTCACTCTGTTGCCCAGGCTGGAATGCACTTGTGCAATCATAGCTCACTGCAACCTTGAACTCCTGGGCTCAAGAAATCCTCTTGCCTCAGCCTTTCGAGTACCTGGGACTTCAGGTGTGCACTGCCATGTCTGGCTAAATTTTTGAAATTTTTTGTAGAGATGAGGTCTTGCTATATTGGTTAGGCTGGTCTTGAATTCCTGGCCTCAAGTGATCCTACTGCCTGAGTCTCACAAAGTACTGGGATTACAAAGTGCCTGGCCAAATTATTTTTCTTAAAGATAAACTTTGTTTAGTCCTTATTTCAATTTTTTTTTGTTAGAAGACAGGTGCAAGTTAGTGCAAGTTTTCTAGATATTTTCTTGCTCTGTCAGATTCTCTCACTAAACAAAAAGATATGATGTAATTTATAATTTTTTGAAGAGCGGAATTACATGAAAGACTATAGCTTCCAACTTGCATTTCTAATATTCTTCCTGTCTCTGCCTAGGTTTAGGGGACTAAACATCTTATGTTTCAATGAGTCTCTTCTTATCCCTATGTTCTTTCTTCTGTGCCGTGTTCTGAGAATTGCTATTTTTAAGTGATGATAAAAAGAGTATAATAGGAATAAACGTGGAGGGGTAAGACCTTGACTTTGTCTAACCACAAAATTAATTCCTCTGGGGTTGGAGAATGGCTACTTGTTTTTTGAGTCAGTTAATCTTCACTGTTTCAGAGTTAAGCACTTACAGAGAGGGTGAATCAAAATGTTTTCCAACCTCACTAGGTTCATCTGGTCTGTTCTGGTTCAGAGATTAGAGCGTGTGTTGTTCAGTTCAAGTGAACTACCTATTGTATTATCCTGGATGGTGCTGGAGTGCATTCTTCTAAGTGAAGTATCACAAAAATGGAAAAACAAACACTACATACTCATCATTAAATTGGTGGTAATTGATCAACACTTATGTGCATATATGGGAAGTCACATTCATAGGGTGCCGGGCAGGTCAGAGCAGGGACCAGGGGATGGGTAAATTCACAGCTAACGGATGTGGTGCACGCTGTCTGGATGGGCATGCTTGTAGCTCTGACTTGGGCAGTGAAAAGGCAATTTATGTCACCAAAGCCTTTATACTCCCATAATATTCTGGAAAAAAAAAAGAATGCACTTCTTGAAGAGACCCCCATGCCTGATGCAATTAGTTGAAATTCCACCCAGATTTGGCATATGGCCTTCTCTTATCTTGAGCTTACAGTGATGTTGCCAGCTTTAAAAAATGTTTTTGTGTTTTTATGAAATATTTTAATAGGAATTTGGGAGAGCTGTCATAAACATTTCGAGCTTGCCACCATATTAACTTCCATATTCACATAATGAAGCCACTCCCGAAGTGCCTTGAGAGCAGGGCCTCAGGTATCATCTGCAGGGCTCTTCATTAAGTGCCCAGTAAGCATGTTTTGGTTTAGAACTGAATAAAATCAAAATTAAGCTGCCCTCAATTTTTACTTTAATATGCTAATTATGAACTTGCTATTAGCCTAGCTCTAGATACTATGAGTACATAAAAGTGATAAAACTAACTTGTAAAATATATTTCTATACTTTAGATTTTTATTAACTTGTACAAATCTTACTCTGGTTGAAATTTCTTATTTTTTTAAAAGAAAATCTGATGTAAATAAATGGGACTTAAAAAAGACTTAGAAGCTATATACTCTTGTTAACTACAAATGAAGTTTCCTTTAGTTCAATGTGCCAAATTGCTCTCAACATATGGTAAAACATTCAGCATGATCATAATATTATTAAATAACCAATTAACTACAAAATTTCCACTATTGTCAAGAAACATACAGAGGTTAATGAAGCCCAAATCATACAGTTTATTCTATAAATTTATTTTACTTTATCAGTCTTTGCTACTTTACTTACCAATGTCTTAGTATTTATTTTACTTTGTGTTAGTATCTATCTATTCTGTAATGACAATTAGTATTATAGGATATAGTTTTTCCCTTTTAATTTTAGTTGACATGTAATAATTGCACATATTTATGGGATACAGAGTGATATTTCCATACATGTATACAATGTGTAATGATCAAATCAGGGTTATTAGCATATCTATCACCTCAAATATTTATCATTTCTTTGTATTGCAAACATTCAAAATCCTCTCTTCCGTTGCACTGTAGGTGAATATAGTTATTATATTTATTATAATAGGGTCTGCTTTAGATCATAACACACATTCTGCAACATCATCAAAGATACCATGCCTATGGAACTGGAATATAAGTCCTCATTCACTTATAGAATACCTTCCTTAAGGTAAAGGCTGCTCATCTTTTTACTTTTTGCAGTGAATACTTGGCACAGAGGAGTGCTGTGAAATCCCAGTCTACTAGAAGTATGCTTTAATGGGTAGATTATGGAATTTAGAGTCAGAGGACCTGAATTTGAGCTTCAAGTTCTGCCATTTGTGAACTGTATGACTTTGGGCATGCCATTGACTTTCTCTCATGCTCAGAAGGGTATGTAAATGTATTTGAATAAGTTTGGTAAACTACAAATATGTTATAAAGCAATAAGCTGCATTGGCTATGTGTAGCTATTCTTCAGATTGATGGTTTCTAACTGTGAGCAGAGGAGGTCAATTGGGCAGTTAACTAGAGCACTAAAATGTGACATAAAATGTACAAAAAGAGAAAAGAAGTTTTTTTGTCAGACCTCCTGGGTATGAAGAGATGGGGAGTGTTCGGGAGCAATATTTTGATAAGCCACTTAGTGTGGAGGGATAGACACTCCAAGGATATGCTTAAGTATCAACAATGGTCCTTAAACTGCTTTCCAAGGAGGGTGGAAGAAGTTGACTCCAGTCTTCCAACTTGCCTAGTGGAGTACAGAATCTGGGGCTGCCAATGGGTCTCTCTTTCCTTTTCCTTCCTTCCTTATAAGCCATCCTTATAAATAAATGATGAACTAGGATTTAGAAAAATATCAGTTTTACATCAACACCCTGTCTGGGACAAGCACAGAATGTGATCTGGTCACCATCACAGTAGTACTCAATTGTGTAGTGACACAGAAGTGCAGTCAACGAGAGCGAAGTGTTTTCAGTGCTAAGCTCTCGAACATCCCCATCTCCTGGCATCACTTGTTCTAATTTAGATCTCTGTGGTTCATCTCCTAACATACTGATAAAACTCTATCCTTCAGGTTTCTTATGAAGTTATAGCTCTTGAAATACCCAATGGTGGCTTCCTACTTTATTCAGTATTAATGAAGTTTTTCATAGCCTCCCCATGCAAGGGTCAAGTGTCGATGTTTGTGGGCTGGACAGCTCCTAGTAATTATCCATCTTCTCCCTTTTTGGGATTGATTGCATGGTTTGCCAATTATTTTGCTTTATCAGTCACTCCTGGGACCTGGTAAGACGTATAGACCAACTTAGATGCCACTGCTTGGGTCTAAGCATTGCTTTTTTTATTGTTACAATCCAATGGACAATTTATAAAAGCTGGCAATATTATTTTCATTTTCCTGAAAGTTGTTTTGATTCTCCGGACCTCAGAGCAAGCCCTTTTTAGAACAGAAACTATTTGTTTATACATTCAGGCTTTGAGGATGATTTATTATATATTCATCTGAGAAAACTGCAACTCATGCAATTTAGGACTTTAAACTTTTTTTTAAGTCTCTGACAGCAATGGGATATGTTGCTAGACAAAAGCAATGTCACTTGATGAATAATCCACTTGCTATTTATCTTTCTGCTTTTGAGAGACAATGCTAAGTCAGCCAAGGACATCTCCAAAAGTGTACCATTATTAATAGAAATTAAATGGTGTACCACACAGAATATGTTTTGTTCAATTATATTCTAAAATGAGATGGACAATGGTTCAATAACCCTGGAGCTGTTATCTGATTTAAGATATTTTTCTGCATATAATTTAATTTAATCTTGGTCTTGTATAAAATTTACAAATTTCCAAGAAGACTAAAACATAGATGCCGGTATTAATTTGCTTGATGTAAAATGATTCTTTTGGCCTTGTTTATGGTTTGAAAAGCCCCTCAGGACCTTGACCTCTTTTTGCCCATGCTTTTAAGGCTGTTGGGAGCATATAGGTGGTACACATTAGGGTGAAACCATAAACTGTAATATAAACTATATAAATATGATTGCATCACTCTCTTGCTTATAATCATTCTAAGGCTCATTTTAATCTTCAAGACAAAATTCAAATTTCCTAATGTGCCATACACAACCACCATATCCAGACCCTTCATTACTTTTTAAATTTTGTTACTGACCACCACTTCCCAACTTCCCCTCCAAGATAAACATATACGCACACAGGTGAGCACACACACACCCCTTATTACATTTCCTCCAGAATATTTTGTTCCATCATGTTTCTATACCTTTGCTCTGCTGTTTTCTCTGTCCCAAATGGCTTTTTCTCCTTTATATGCCTACATGGTTTATTTATCTTTCTTTATCTTTAAAGACTCAGCTCTAGTACCCCTTCCCAAGTTTGTCCCTTTTCTGTGCTTCCTTATTACTTTATTCATATCTCTACCATAACACTCATTATCCTGCTTGTAATTGTTGATTTACTCATCTATCTCCTCCACCTAAACTGTGAGCTCCTTATTAATGTAGGGGAACTAAACTTTCTTGCTGTATCCTGAGATCTAAGGTAGTATCTGGGCTGTAGGGCTGTGGGAGGCAGTCAATATCTGTTTGATGGGTGAATGAATGAATCAATCAATCAATCAAATGACAATGAAAAGTGACTGAGTAAAATCAGTAGCTAGTCCCTGACCATTCTCTGATCTACATAATGGATCAGCATAGGAAACACGCTGAAATCAGAGATTGTAGCAATTTTAGGTAGGGTATGTTGTTCAGAACACCATAGTTTTTCTTTCAAAAAGTGCTGCAGTAGTTCCTCATTTTCCAAAGAGGACACTTTCTAATAAAGAGGAGATTCAATCATTTTTCTGCCCTAGGACTTGATCACTCTGTGCAGTTTAGACAGAAGTCAATTCAGAGTTGGTGATAGATGAGGGTAACGTGTAAGGACTGATATGGACTGCTCTCCAGTGATAATTAGATTGATTTTGGTCAAAGTCAGTAGACAGATCAGCATTAATGTGGAGAAGGAGCATGTCACAGTGACCATTCCCAGAGATTTGTTGAGAGAACATAGATCCAGGACAGCAATTAAATTGGACAGTGATCTCTCTCTTTGGAGTGCTGGAGAAACTTGTGGTTCTGTAAAGGTATAGTTTAGTACACAAAACCTATATGCATGTATATATATACATTTATGTACATACAATGGAGCAAGAATAATTGTATTGCACTTACTCTTAGGGAAGATGAAAGAGATTCTCTAATTTGGTGGGCTTTTTTTGGTCTTGTGAAAATAAAATTTAAATCAGTATACACTGTCAGCTAAAATCCCCACATTACATGGAGCACGAGTAACAGATTTGTTGGCCATGATCATGACCTGTCTTATGATTAAGCAGGGTGTTTGTATTTTGGGAAGAGAAAGATCCTATTTCTCCAACCACCTACCACAGTGCTTGAAATTTCCATCAGTAGAGATTAAGCCATTTTTTTTTTTTTGAGACAGAGTTTCACTCTCTTGCGTGGGCTAGAGTGCTGTGGCATCAGCCTAGCTCACAGCAACCTCAAACTCCTGGGCTCAAGTGATCCTCCTGCCTCAGCCTCCTGGGTAGCTGGGACTACAGCATGCGCCACCATGCCCGGCTAATTTTTTATATTTTGGCTATTTTCTTTCTATTTTTAGTAGAGATGGGGTCTCACTCTTGCTCAGGCCGGTCTTGAACTCCTGAGCTCAAGCAATCCTCCCACCTTGGCCTCCCAGAGTGCTGGGATTACAGGCATGAGCCACCTTGCCCAGCATAAGTCATTTTGTTTAAGATGCATGCTTTTAGAAATTTCCTGTTCAAATATTAGTTCCCTTATAAAGGATATCACATTTGCTCATGATGAACTCTGGAACTTTAAATGAATCAGTCAGTTTAACATAGCCTAATAGAGAGCCAAAGGACATGGGACAGCGGAAAGTTTCTTTTTGATTTGAAGATTAGGAGAGGTAAGTCCACCACCTGGCATGTTGTCCTAGCGAGGCGAGCTTCATGGGGAAGGCCCATCACGGGACACTGCACAGCCATGGGCAGCATGAGGGAGGCGGTCACCTGGGAAACTGGAATGGAGGCAAATTAGGGTAAGCACCTGACAAAAAATGATGGGAAGATGCTGAAATCAAATACGTTCACTGTCTTGTCAGTATTATAAAGTACTTAATATAAAAGTTAGCTTCTCAAAGTACCTAATAGAAAAGGAAATAGAAATAAAAATAAATTCAATGTATTTTTTATACTGTGGAGACACCACAAGTCCCGGTTCTAGAGCAAACTAAAGATTTTCAGAGTGTTTGGTTATGGCTAACTTACGCAACTACCGTGACTTCATCTATTCTGGGCATCACATTTAGACTTCATCAATGGGATCTCTATGCCACACACTCTTCTTGGTCTGTGCCAAAGACACTAAAGGCGGGTTCTAAGGACATGTATTTTAACTGTTCTTGTGATGGCAATGCAGTCTACATTTCTAGTGACTTGGTCCTCATTGCTACCAACTGAACCCATTTTGGAGAATTTAATAGAACTCAGAGTATAGTTATAGCCTTACTATATAACTCTATCGGGACCTTTGCATTACTTTTACCAAGCCCAAACAACTGAGCCCATGGCACTGTCTCTAAAACTGCAAAATTAGTAAGCAAGAGGCTGCTCCACTCTTGAAATCCTTAAAGGAGAGACAATTAATTCACACTGAAATGGCATTTGCTATTGAGTAATACAAAATTTAAGAAAGGATGGCTAATTGCTAGCCCATTAATGATTGCTGATAGCCTGAATTTGAGTTGTAACTCAGTCATTTTATGAGGTATATGATCTTGGCCAGTGAAATTTCTCTCAGCTTCTGTTTCCTTATCTAAAAATATGAGCCCAGCTGGAATACTGACCAATCAGGGAAATACTAGGGCTTATTTCCAGCCTACTGGAGTGGTTAAGGAGAGAATTTCCTGGGAGGAGAGGCATGAAAAGCACAAAGAACTAGATGAGTGACTTCAAGGTTTTGGAGGACTGGGAATGTCTGTGCACCCATGAGCATTTTATAAAGTTCCAGGAGCAGAGGTAGATCAGAGAACAGAAGTCAGAGTCAAGGCTCAGAGACCACCTGAGGCCTTAACTTAGGAGGGAACAGGGTTAGGATCATGTGGAAGTGGGTGACAGCTGGGGACAAAGCGGAAGGGACTGTGACTTGCCACAGATCAGCTCAGACAATAAAAATGCATTAATTCACAGGGTGATTGTGAGCATAGGCTATTAAAAGTCCTGTAATTTGAAGCATTTAAAAACTGTACCGTCCTAACAGACATTACTATTTTTACCTTACGGTGCAGTAAAGATGAAACAACTGCAAAAAAAGTTTGTCAAGATAACCCCATCAGGGAGCGACTCAACAGCTGTCCTCCCTTTTAACTTGGCATTTGCAGAAAATTTGCCGTTGCTTCTCCTCATGTGTCTGACACTCTATCAGACTCAGGGCATTCACCTTCTGCTTTGATCTCTGGCTGCTTTTAGCGAATCTCCAATTCCCAGCCATAAAGGCTAATGCGATAGCAGGACTTCAGGCAGTTTGCGTCCAGAAATCTCTCCACTCCCACTACCTAAAGTTGAAAAATGTATTTCTGAAGGGGACAGTTATTTTTTTCCTGTCTTCTGTTTGTTGAGTGCTTTGTCCTGGTGGGCTGATGTGGTTACAGTCCATTACCGTAAATTCCGTTGTTGGAGAATTTGCTCTCAATTTTTTGCCCTCTGGATGCAAAGCTACATTTAGAATGGATTGTCTTTAGCAGGTTGCTTGCTTGCTTTTTGCTGATGAGTTCTCTGAACTTTTCACTGCCTGCTTGATGCTATTGTTCCTTTTTAACAGCTTTTTATTTTTTCAAACAGTATTGGTTACATTGGTGTCCAGTGAATATTTTTTCTACCAACAGGTACACATTTAACTGAGCCATAGAGGAACTGGTATGCTAAAAATTCTTCCTTAGTGTCTTAATTGAAAAGACCAATTTGTCATTGTTTTTCTTATGCAACTATCTCTGTCTTCATTGGTTCTTGCTTCTTTCCCATCATTCTTCAGTACTGCAGATACTCTTGGGCAGGTAGGTTATGCTGCCTCTTTCTGATAATATCAATGAAACCGTCAGTCTGCTCCATTAATGTGCCTCAGCTCAGAAACACAAAGTAGAATGCTCATCTCAGCCTCATTATCAAGAGCAGTTACTGCTCTATGCACTGCAATCACAGGGGTTTGTTGCGGTAGCCAACCAAATGCATCTCTTCTGTATAGAACGTTAAATTCAGAATTTAATATAGCCATAACCTAGTGTGATGGAAACAGCCTTGGATTAGAAGTAAGGAAACCTGAGTCCTAATTTTTGTTCTGCACCAAAAAGCCTTTGTTCATTAGTCATCTTACTGCTCCTATATTTCTTGAATCCTTTACCTGCAAAATTAGCACTTTGTATTAATTGATCTCTAAGGTTCCTCATAACAGTAGTATTCTATATTTTCACAATTTCTTTTCTTCCTCTTTAAATACAGCCTGTCAGCAGTGGAAAAGGAACAGAATGATTGGAAAAGTCTCAACAAAGTGGACATTTGAGCTGAGGCTTGAAGGATGAGTGTAACATTTCCAGGTAAATGAAGGAAGAAAGATGTTGTAAATAGAGAAAGTAACAGGTGCAAAGTCACAGAGAGGTAAAATGGAAAGGAGTATTTGGAGAACTGCTCAAATAGCTAGCTTTGGACTCTAAGGAATTCAAACCCAGAGCCGTAGTTCCTAGGCTAGTGAACTTTGTGCTATCACATCACATCTCATCACTAACAGACATAGAATTTTATACTTTAAGAATTGATATCGAATCACACCTATATGAAGGCTTACAAAGAACAATGGGGTAAATGGGTTTTCCCAGATCTCAGGGAGAAGGAATTTCACAATGGAAATCTAGTTCCAAGGCCAGCAGCTATTTTCTCCAGGATGTACCTGCAAAGTTCTCTCTGATCTGGAGGCCAGATTAGTGAAGGATTTGTAGAGCTTGAGTGGGATACAGAACTGGGGAGAGATGTGTCCTTAGTATGATTGTCCATGGTGGGCCAGAACAAAACATGGTATAGTTGCTAGACAAATGAGTAAAAAGTAGATATGAAGCTCTGGGAAGGCAAACTCTAGGATGGAAGGTTGGATGCATAGCCTGGGGATAAGAGCAATAATGATACCTTCTACACAGAAATTTCATGGTTATTAAATTGAATAAGGAGTTTAAAGAGTTTAACATAGTTTCTGACACATAATAGGCACTCAGTAATAGGGTTCTTGTTGTTATTGTCATCCACGGCACTGAAATGTAAACAATGAAGGACTTATCTGAGACCTTATTGGCCTCTAGTATAATGCAATTGGTCACATGTTCCCCAGGAGGAGAAGTTGTTTTGTTCTACCCATACCCAGAGCCCCATGGAATCTCCTGGAGAGCACTCCCTAGTCCTTTCGCACTCATTTAAAATGGGACTCAGGCCCTACTCCACCCCTTCAGTGTTTGGGGCTATATTGCATTGAGTTTTACATGGTGCTACCATGACAACATGACTTTGAACTAGAAGTTCCCCTCACTCCCACCTCCTGCTCAGAGGGTCAAGGGGTAGTATTGTGAACTCTACTCAGAGAGCACTAAGGTGGGAGTCAGAATACCTGGACTTTTTTTATTTCATAGTTTTATTTTAACTTTTAATTGACAAATAATAATTGCACATATTTGTGTGGTACACAGTGATGCTTTGATACATATAATGTATAGTGATCCAATTTGGGTAATTAACATATCCATCATTTCAAATACTTATCATTTTTTTGTGCTGGGAATGTTGAATAATCTCTTTCTAGCTATTTTAACAATAATCATCCTGTAGTGGTATAGAACACTAGAACTTATTCCTCCTATCTAGCTGTACTTTTATACTCTTTAACAAATCTCTCCCTATATCTGCCTTACCCCTACCCTTCCCAGCCTCTAGTATCCTCTGCTTTACTTTTAATTCTAGGAGATCAATATTTTTTAGCTTCTGCAAATGAGTGATAACATGTAGTGTTTTCTATTCCTGGCTTATTTCTTTGAAGCTCCACCATTTACAAGCTGGGTGTCCTGAGCAAGTAACTCAATCTGTCTCTACTGTGTTTCTTATCTGAGAAAAAAGATGATTGAACTGAATGACATCCAAGGGCTTCTCCAACTCCAGCAGTAGGAAACCATGGCAGCACCTAAAAATGATGAACTCTATCAAAGTTGCCAAAAAATGTTCAACACATCGTCTTGGGCATTAAATTGGCATTGGCTGCATAATGCTAGATATTAAACTTTTACTAGGAGGAAAATGACAAAGAGAGAAATAGCACCCACAAAGCTCCAAAGTCATTCTTTTAACCAACAAAATGTTCTCAACAACCCTGAGTTTGGATTAAAAAGTCATCAAAGGGCTTAAGTAGCCACTTTTGTATACGTCAATGATTCGGTAACTGCAAACTATGTGATTCCCCTTACTACAAGACAACTTGAGGAGCACACCTTCATTGGATACCTACTGTGTGCAGGTGCACAAGACGGTCCTCTCTGTACTGTATGTATTCATGCTTAACAATTATATACTTTTTAAAATATATTCTATAACTTGGTAGAGTCCCTCTGGAGGGAAAAAATCTCCTATTTCTATTCTAAATAACATATGGTCTAATGTGTGAACTTATTAATAACTAGATTCATTGGTTTACACATTTCTGATAAGGGAAATTTAACTTTTATAGCCAAGTCTGTGCATAATAATTGTGTTGCATCATTATCCACAGATGCATTTTTGCCAAGCATTCCCTGTGCTGATGTGACTTTAAGGAGAGTTTTCCAAAGGTACATGTCCTCTGTAGAGTTTTAATTTCCATTATCCCATGAAGTTAGTGTTGTCATTCTGCAGAGCACTAATCAGCAAAGCTGTGAAAAGATTTTAAAATTAGGTCTTTTTTGATACATTTAACATAGGTTTGATTATCAAAAGCTTGCATAAATGAAGAGTTACTCATGTTTAACATTTATTTATTTATTTATTTATTTTTTTGTTTTTTATTTTTTTTTATTTTTTTTATTTTTAAATATCATACTATAATTTATTTATTTATTT